>JAQZBX010087382.1:0-12876 GCA_029593785.1 Cabassous unicinctus
GCGAACCCGGGCCTCCCATATGGTAAACGGGGGCTCTATCCACTGAGCCACACCCGCTTCCCTACAAGATAGATCTTGAGTTGATAATGGTTGAAGCTGGGAGATGGGTACGTGGGGATTCCTTATACTGTTTTCTCTGGTTTTATGTATGTTTGGAATTTTCCATAAGGAAAAGTTAAAAAAAAATCTATATTCTGGGGACCCCTAATTATTTGTCTCCAGCCCAGCCTCTGAATTGCAGACCTGTGCATCCATCTGCCTGTGTAACATTTCAACTTGGGTGTTAATGGGTATTTCATACTTAATGCCCCAAAGTGATCTCCTCATTTTCCCACTCAAACATGGCCTTCCTGCCATCATCCCATCTGGGCTATGGGAATGTGATCCTTCCAGTTGCTCATCCAGAAGACCTGTGCTTATCCAAAGGTCCTCTTTCCAAAAGACTGCTCTTCTCCATATAGCCTTCGTCTAATCCATCAGCAAATCTTGTTGACTCTACCTTTAAAATATAACCAGACTCTGACCAATAAGGTCTATTTCTACCCCTGCTACCCTGGTACAAGCCATCATCAGCTCTGAGCACCTGCTTCTCCTTGGCCCCTTCCAGGCTGTACTCATCAGCCAGCATGATCCTGGGAAACATGAGTCCCGTCACGCCCTCCTAGGCTCAAAACTCTGCAATGGCTTTTCTCCTCCCTCAATAAAATAGTTCTTACGGTGATCCACAAGACCCTGTAGTTTATATTAGCACTGTCCTACTATGTGTGCTACACATGAGAGAGCCACATATGTAATTTTAAATTTTCTGGGAGCCACATTAAGAAAAAAGGAAAAACGAAACAGGTGAAATTAATTTTAACATGCATTATTTAACTCAATATGTCAAAGATATTTTCATTTCTGAGATACATTGTTTTGTTTTACACTAAGTCACACTTACAGCACATCTGAATTTGGACTGGCAACATTTCGTGTGTTCTGTAGCCACATGTGGCTAGTGGCTACTGTCCTGGGCAGTGCAGGTCTCTGTGATCTGGCCCCGCTTTACTTTGTGTCCTTATCTCCTACTACTCTTCCCTTTCACTTTTTTTCCAGCCACACTGGCCTCTTTCCTGTTCCTCAAATAAACCAGGCATTTCCTGTTTCAGGGCCTTTGCACCTCCTCTTCTCTCCATTTGGAATGCTTTTCCCCAGATGGCCCTGTGGCTGGCTCTTACTTCCTTTGGGTCTTTACTTAGCTATTCCCTTCTTTGGCGTTCCCTGCATCCCTTCCCTGAATGTGTTTTCTCTGCAGCACCATCACCATTTAACATACTATATACATTTCTATTAGTAGTTTGTCTTTCCCCCACTGGTGTGTGGGCTCCATGAGATTAGAGATTTTTGTCAGTTTTGTTCCCTGCTGTACTTCCAGAGCATGGGAGAGTGCCTGGCATGTGTAAGAGATGGGTAGATGTTTGCTGAAGAATTAAATGAAATGAATTTTTAAGAATAATTATTGTTTAGTAAGAACAATGCAGTTGGATATGCTTTTATTGTTTCAGAATTTCTTGGTATCCTGTTTTGCAAGGCAGCAGTTTGAAAGTGTTTGCCAGAGTATTCTTGAAGAGACTTCACAAAGATGCGTAGATCCTTAGGGCAAAAGTGCGTTCTCGATTATGCTTACTAAATGGTACTTGTTTTTCAGTGACGTCCACCAGTTTCTGCAGAGGCAGTTGTTGAAATCCAACTACATTTCTATCTTTCCTGATACCAATCAGTTCTTGAAAACTCATTGGAAGATTTTGTGTATTTTTATATCTTTAATAAATGGGCTCGGGACCCTTGAAACACTTCATTTTGGGAGATTTTAAAAGAAGCTTAAAACAAATTTTGGTTATTCTAAGTGTTTTAAGTGTTTGCACAGATAGAAGATTTTAGAGGTTGACGTCGTTACATCAAATTTGGCATCGCCATCACATCATGATGCAAATGATTTCCAACTGCCTGTTCTCTGTGGCATAAAGTCTCTTTTAAAAATAATGGCTTTCTTACTCTTTGTAAAAATGCCATCTTTACCATAAAGGGACAGATTGTGAATATTTGTTTGTTTAAAAATGTCCATTAAGTAGTGCTCTGCTGACAGACACTCATTACCAAAGAAGTCAGCAAATTTTGGACCTCTTGTGTTTCTGGTACAATAAAAAGGTATGGGGAGTGGATGTAGCTCAAGTGGTTGAGGACCTGCTTCCCATGTACAAGGTCCTGGGTCCAATCCCTGGTACCTCCTAAAAACAATCAAACAAACAAATGGAAAAACCAACTGTGATTGGGGAGGAGATGTAGCTCAGGTTGAGTGCCTGCTTCCCATGTATGAGGTCCTGGGTTCAGTCCCTGGTACCTACTGAAAAAAAAAAAATATATATATATATGTGTGTGTATATATATATATATATAATAAAATGGTATACTTCATATTAGTCAGTCAAAGGGGTGCTGATGCAAAATACCAGAAATCTGTTGGCTTTTATAGAGGGTATTTATTTGGGGTAAAATCTTACAGTCACAAGGCCCTAAAGAGTATAACTCAAGGTACCATAAAAGGTACTTTCTCACCCAGAGTCTGTTGCCACGTGTTGATACAAGATGGCGAGCGATGTCTGCGAGGGTTCAGCCTTCCTCCTCCTCCCAAGGCTCTGTGGTCCCAGCTTCTTCCAGTATTGGCCACAGGCTGGGACAAGTCTTATCTCTCTCCTGGGGCTTGTTTCTGGGCTCAGCTGCTCTGCCCTCTCCACAAGGCCAGCTGTAAACTGTCAGGTGATTGCCTCTCTTCCTGGGGCCTCTGCTGTGTCACGTATCTGCTTCTGTGTGTCCTTACTTCCTGGGCTCCAGGATCAAAACTCTGTCTCCTCTGCCTTGTCGTTTTCTCAGTGAGTCCCTGCCCACCAAGGAAGCAGAGACTCGATGTCCTACTGACGTGGCCCAATCAAAGCCCTAGTCACAATTTAGTCAAGTAAAAGTGAAACCTCTGAATTCAATACAATCTAAGGGTATCACTAGCCCAGAGGAACAGACCAGTTTACAAACATAATCAGTATTTATTTTTGTAATTCCTCAACAGTATCAAACTGCCACTCTTCCACTTTAACTTGAGCAACTCTTTCAAGTACTTTGCTGTGAGATAATCAGTGACTGTGTGACAGTATGGTCAACTGACTTTCAGGTCGTACCGTTTCATGTACAGAACACTCGTTTATGGTGTTGAAGATGATATCTTTCAATTTACTGGGCACAAGTAAATGGTAATAAAGACAACGGACACCTGGGATGCCACTATCCATCCTTCTGCAATTTGGAATTTACCTCCTTTACCTTTAAATGACCATGATCATCCAATAGGCAGATCAAAGGATCACATCACTGTCAATTCATATACTAAATATAAAAGTAACATTTAATTTATTTTTTAAAGAAAAAAGAAACAGGGACACTACTATTTTCTTCATTCTAATGGATCTTCTTGTACATGCTGCATCAAACACCCATCTCTAATTTCCTTCTGTATTGACTTTGCCTCCCTTTGAGTTGGCTCTTCTCTTTCCTGTAACTCATAGTGCCTGGAATAGAGCTGGGCTTCGTGAATATCTGTTGACTGAGTCATAATGGGGATAGAGCCTTTCCTTGTGACCCCAATACCATCAGATAGTCTGGTGGTCAGGTTTCTTGGGTGGCGGCTAGATCCCATTTTGTTAACAGTATCCAAAGCGTTTACGACGTTAGGAAACCCAGCATTGCAGTCCTGACGCTGTGTTCTGGTCCTCGTTCTGGATCTGACAGGTAGCAAAGATGGTGGCAACTCCACGGCCACGTGCTTTAGGGAGTAGGTGGTTGTGCTCAGACACTGCTCTGGTCGTGAGCCTGCAGGAGCCGTGGAGCAGCAGAGAGAGTTGGAAGAGATGGCTGTGGTAGCTAGAAGAGCCAGCTGCTTCTGAAACAGAGAGCACTGTGCCTTTGAAGCCTTGTTTCATGTCCATTCAGTTCACCATCCTCTCTATACGCTTGTGCCTACTTGAGTGCCGTGTGCCTCTCCTCCACCTTGACAGCCTAGGCAGTATATCAGTTGGACGTGTACATTGGAATTGTTTTTCCAGTTGCCGTGACCAGAAGCACAATTTAAAGGATGAATGTCTGGAATGAGAACTGTGGGCTGTGGCCAGGGAGTGGAGGCTCTGTGTGCTTTCTGCTGCCACGGGGATCGTCTCCCCCGCTCCACTGGACCCTGCGTTGCTGAATGAGGCTTGTGCCCGGTGTGTTAGTCTTTGTTCCTTAGAACACTGGCCGTCCCATCAGCATCCATTCATTGATGCACATTTGTATAGAACCTCCTCTGTGTCCATTTCTCTTTTTGGAGGGTATGGACTGGGGAGGGGAGAGGAAGGAATATGCCAAGGAGATAGGCATCTTCCTCCTGGAGCTAATGGTTTAAGAGGGAGACAGATACAGATACCTAAAATGGAAGACAAAGCCTGCAAAGGGACATGGACAAAGTATAATAAAGTGTTGAATTAGCCAGAAGGGGTAGCAGGGGAGTTGGGGAATGTTTCGTGGGACTCGAGAACGAAGATCTCATCAGTCTTGTTCATGGCTGTGTTCTCAGAGCCTAGCACAGTGCCTGGTACATAACAGGTGCTGAGTAGATACTTATTTGTTAATAGGTGGGTGTTGAGGCACGAGTGGGACCCCACCTGGAAGTGCACATGCAAAGGCACAGAGATGGAGGAGGGAATGACTTGTTTGGAGAAAGTGGCCTGTGTGCTCTGAGCTGGTGTACGTGGCGGGGGGTGGGGTGAGGTGGCGATGCATGGGACAGTTAGGGGCCATCTCCGGAGGGCCTTGACCCGCTTTCCAAGGAATTTGGTTCCAGTGGCTTACAACCTCTTTGCACCAGTTGTCATTTTCTTGTTGGGGATCCCATGAGAACCATAGTCCCTTTCTCTTAGGGGGATCACAGAGAGCACATGATTTTCCATATGCTATCAGAGGAGTCACAGATTCTAAGTTATAAAACCTGGCTCTTGGCTGTAGGAACCATCAAATGCTTATTGAACTTTTAAAATAGGGATAGGATACTTTTTCCCTCCAGGATCTTTGGAAATGGGCTCGGCTGAGTGTGTGTTGTACAGGTGGCCTGGGTGGAGGGCACAGATAAGTGACAAGCACAGTAGAGGCCCAGGTGAGCTTGGGGAGGCAGTGGAGCAAGGGGAGTGTCTGCACTGATGTGACTGGAGAGAGCCATTGTTTGTTCCACTTAGCAGTGAACAAAACAATTTACCTGGGGGGAAAAACAGAAGAAAAAAAATCCTTTGAAACATATTAATCCAAAATATGGAATGCTTATACTAACTTTTTTCTTTGATGTGGTTCCCAACTCAGATACCCAGCCAAGTAGTAATTAGAGGTACAGAGAGGCAGTGTGTTGCATTTCTGGGATCAGTGAGTATAGAAAGGAGTCATCAGAGTTTCATGTCATCATAGTATACAGTTTGGAGAATTTCTTACCTTCCTCATCCATCAGGGAGGGCTGCTTGGAGGAGAAGGTAGAGGAGGAGGCAAGATTTCACAGGCTGCTTAGAAAAGCAGAGTAGGCTGAGAATGGTTTAAAATTGGACGGATTGTTGATCTCATAAATATTACGATAAAAAGTGACCGTGTGCACCTTCAATTAAAAAAAAAAAACAATTTCCTGTCCTCTAGGGGTGTGTAGTGTCTGATACACAGATAGGCCATTTGGAAGGGAAAAAACCGCATGGGCAGTGCAGTATTGACATTTGTGTCTCACCACATGTGTCTCCATAAAGATGGTCTCTTTAAGATAGGAGAGTGGAGGGGACCAGATTGAGGGCTGGTGAGGCAGTGCTTACGCCAGTGAACAGTGCTGTTTGAGAAGCAGCTCTGAAGCAGCCTGTGCCAGAAGCTGGGCCGGCTTCAGAAGGCGCTGTCGGGGGTGGAAGAGGAGCGCTCTTGAGTTCCCTGCACCCCGAGAGAAGCCTGGAGATGCTCGGGGGCAACCCTTCCTTGATGCACATCACACGGAAAGGGCTTGGCACCTGCTGTGCAGACTCTTCCTCACCTCTGCTGGAATTCCCCACGCGGGTGCTCAGTGGTATTTCACTCTGCAGGGAGGTTAGCTTTTGAAGGAGTTTTTAAAGTTCTTTCAAGGAGAAGATCCCCTCCTGCTATGGTTTGCTAAGGCTGCTGCTGAAAAATACCAGAAATGGGTTTGCTTTTATAATGGGAAATTTATTAGGGTAAAAGCTTCCAGTTCTGAGGCTGTGAAAATGTCCAAATCCAGGCGCCGTCAGAGATGCTGTCTTACCAAGGTTGGCTGCTGGTCAGACCCTGGAGTCCTCTCTCGCACATGGCAGGGTTAGATGGCAGCTGTCTTTCTCCGTGTGTTTCTGCTTCCAGTTCTCAGTTTATATAAGACACCAGCAAGAGGCGGAGACCCACCCTGGGTCATGCCTTACTGACAAGTCCACTCAAAGGCCCTAAAGCGATCTCTGATCAAGTGATCTAATCAAAGTCTTGCTTGATACAGTCAAATGGCTCAGCAGCCACAGGAATGGATTAGTCTAAGAACATAACCTTTTCTGGGATTCACAAAAAACTTCAAACTGTCACACCTTCTCACTTTCCCTAGAATGGTGTTCAGACTGCAAGTTCAGGTTCCTTAATGGAGGTAAAATCAGCTTAGTGGGTCGAGACCAGCATTAAAAAAAAAAAAAAAGATTATGTATAATAGAAAATATTAGATGGCATAGTATGTGGTAAGGATGAGTACTGGTTCATGAATCTTTGTTTCTGTTACATATGTGTGTATATAGATAAAGATAGATATAGAGACATATACAAGTGCATGTGCATGTATGTACTGAGTTATGTAAAATTTATTTCTTACCATGGGTCAGGGTTCAAAAGGTTTGAGAAGCATTGTCCTAGAAGAATATCTTTGCTCTTAGAGCAGACAGTGGGTTTCAGCCACTTCCCCTAGGGACCATCTTTATGTAGACAGATGTGGTGAGGGCCTTTTTTTTTTTTTTTTTTTTTTTTTTAAGAACATACAGTCAGGCTGTTCCAGCGTGGCTGTGACCGTAGGTCTGTCTGTGGCTTCCCACCCACTCCCTGCCTGCATTTCCCTACTGCGAAGGAGCTGGGGAGAGAGGCCAGGAAAACCTCAACCAGAGCATAAGGGCAAGGGTCCCTTTGGTGTAGGCTGCCTTCCCTTTCCTTGTCACCCAGGTTAGAATCCCCTGGAATGCAGCTTATTGAGTCCCTGACTTCTATTATTTCTTGGTTCTTGGCTCTACTGTTTCCTTGTTTGATTGGTTTCTTCTTTAAGCAGTATACCTCCTTTTTCCCCACATACAAAGGTCGGGGCAGAGAGAGGAAGGCCATCTCAACTTGTTATTTTGCCCTGTTCTCTGCGTCTCAGGTTCATTAGGGAGGTTAGAGTTCACATCATCTGGGGGAAGAAGCCTGGTGGATTGGAATGAGCTGGTTCCCCCTCAGTGATTCCACTTAGATCTTTGCTTCTTCTGGTTCCATCTTTCCCCCAAAGGAGAGAAGCACTTCATAGATCAGAGTTTTGCTTCTCCTTCCATCAACTGGGCAGACTGGCCTACAGAGTGCTGACCCACTTGTCTTGCCTCAAATAGAAGTTTAAATTAGGACCTTTAATCTGTAAGAGGCTTACAGCCTGTTGGGTGGCCAGCTGCTCTGGACTCCCATGTGGGCAGAGCTTGGCTTTGCATGGCCACTGGAGGTTTAGGGAATCATGGGGGTCAGTGACTTTGTAGCAAGATTGACCAGGGGCTGGACTCATTGAGATCTGGGAATAGCAAAGATCCTGGGGAAGCAGAATTACTTTATCAGCATCCCTTTTGCTGAGGGCCCTGGGATAGGTGAATGAGGTCTCTTGGGATGGAATGGGGCAGTGGTACATCCTTGTAATGATGGAGTGGGGACCCCAGAATTCCCCAAGCTTTGAGCTCTGGCTCTGCCTCCCCTGGGCACAGAGCCTGGTTCCTTGCTGATGTACAGTTTGTTCTGCTGGCTCAATGTATATTTTCATTCCACAAGTATTTATTCATCAAGAGCACTGTGCCCAGCATGGTGCTGGATGGCTGTAGGGGACACACAGAAGTACGAGAAGCAGACCTACCCCAATTTGTTTGAAGAGACAAGACAAGTGCAGATCAAAGTATCCATTCATCCCACAGGCAGCTATGGCTAATTATTAGGCTGAGGACAGGGGTAAGTGTTGGATATCCGAGAAGGGAGAGAGCACTAGGTAGGTCAAAGCTGGCCCCTGAAGGGTGAATGAATTTAGGATGGGGAGAGGAGACACTGAAGGAGGAGAACTACGTGAACAAAGGCGGGAAAAGGGGCAAGAGGTACCTCTACTGAAGTGCAGACTCCTCCTCTCACTTCTCCAGATAGTCCAGTCTCAGTCTTGGAGACTCACACACTGTAGACAACAGAGAGCCCACTCCCAGGTCCCTCTCTGTTCTCTTCCTCTTCTTTATCATTATAACAAATGACAATTATACTGATCCCTAACTTTTACTGAGCACTGACCGCACATTGCTGTTCCCTGTCCTTTACATGGGTCATTAAATCCTCACAAGAACCCCCAGAGAAATGGGTTACATGGTATTGTGTGCATTTTAGAGTTGATGAAACTGAGGCATAGAGAGCTTGATTTAACCCCTTGCCCACGGTCACATAGCAAAGAAGTGGGTGAGTCGGGAGTCCACCCTGGCAGTGTGAAGGTGGAAGCCCATGAAGACAGAAGTGCATGTTCTTAATCCTATTCCCAGAATTGTCTGGACATTAGAATCACCTGGGGATCTTTTAAAAGTTCCAAAGCTCAGGCCATGCACCCCAGACCAGTTAAATCACAGTCTCTGAGAGCTGGGACATGGGCAGTACTAGTTTCTGAAGCTTCCTGGCTGATTGCAATGGGCAGCCACGTTTGGAAACCACTGCCTTTACCTCTCTCTTCCAGTGCCTCTGAATATTTGGTTGATTGCATTTTTATCTGTTAGCTCATCCAAAACATTGCAGAGGGGCCTTCCAGGCCTGTCCTTGGGGCATCTGTCCAGACTGCCCACCACCCCATATGGTGTCTGAGGAAGCAGGACTCCTCCCCACTCCACAACATCTGTGACTCCCAGAGAGTGAAATGGGGGTGGAGTGTTCCCCCCGGGACCAGTGCCCCCTTTTCATTCTGAGGGCCGCCTGTGGGGGCCAGAGGCTGCTTTCAGAGCCTTGGGGACATCCTACTGGTTTCTCACATCTTCCTCTCCCCAGAGCCCCTGACTTCAGCAGGGACGGGAGAGGGTCACACGAGGGCAGATCTCTTCTCGACAAGTCCCGCTCCTCTCCGCCTGTCCCCGGATGAACTTGAAATGGACACGAAGAGCAGAGTCGTTTGGGTGGCTGGGAACAGCACTAAATTTAGCAAAACTGTAGCTGGTGGGGGGCCGGACTGTGGTGAGCCAAGCCCAGCCCCAAGTGGACTAGATTTGTGGTCAGCCACGCAGTCAGCGTCACCTCAGCTTGGGCAAGTCTGCGGTTACACAGGATCTTTCGGTCTCTAAAGCCCGGAAGCGTGTCAGCCTGTCCCCAAGGACCTGGGTGTCTCTGACCACCTTCCTGGCTCTGCCCCTCCAGGCTTGGGTCCACCCCTCCTGCTCTGAAGGTGGTTCTCCATCCCTCCCTCACTGGAACTCTCACTTGAGTACCTTCGCCCTGGCCCGCAGATCCCTTCATGCCTCTTGGCCAGTGTTGACAGCCTTGACTCCCAAGGCTTTGGGGAGGAGGGGCAGGACCTGAGCTTTGGTCGGCTTTTCTCTTAGAACCTTGGGCATCCTTGGGCCGAAGTTAATGAATGGAGGGAAGAGAAGAGCCAGGATGGATGGTTGAACAAGGTTTTGAAGGACTAAGATGAACTTTTCTTCTTCCCAGAAACTTAGGAGATGGTGTCTGCATCCCCAGGGCCTGCAGTGAGTATGACAGATGAGGAGTGGCTGTGGTATGCTGTGCAAGTTGGGCATTTCTCTCTGGTCAGCTCAGTCTTTTGTCCTGATGTGGATGGTAGCTGAGAGGAAATGGGTTTTGTGGAGTGGGAGAGTGGAGGGTGTGAGAACATCTTTCCCTCCTGGGGCTAAATTTTCTCAACTCTTTCCAAAGTGGATGGATTATACCATTTGGCCTGGGCTGGGATCTTGTCTTTGTGATGTGATTTGTTAATATAAGGCAGTGGTTCTCAAACAGGGGCTCTCTTCCTCCCTGCACCCCACACCCCTACCCCCCTGGGAGACACTTGGCAATATCTGATACATTTTTGGTTGTCACAACTGGGAGAGGGAGGGATACTTCTGGCATCTATTTGGTAGAGGGTAGGGGTGCTGTGAAATATTCTACAATACACTGGTCAGCCCCCCACAACAGAGAATTTTCCCACCCAATGTGTCATTAGTACTGAGGTTGAGAAACCCTGGTATAGGGGGACAGTTTTGTAGAAATGGTCCTGAGAGGTCATTTCCTCCACTGCCGTGTTTCTGCTGGAAATTATTTGAAACCAGGGTCTATCCAGCCATTGCCTTCTCCCTGTGTCCCCTATTCCCTCCTCTTCTTCTTTTTTCAAAATTTTTTAATGTACCAGAGCCTGAGAATGTTCCCAGAACTTTGTGGGAAGCCAGAATTCAACCACTAAGCCATATCAGTTCCCCTGAGTTGGTTTTTTCATTTGTTTGCTTGTTGTTTATTTGTTTTAGGAGGCTTGGGGGGACCTAACCCGGGACCTCCCATGTGGGAAGCAGGTGCTCAACTGCCTGAGCCACATCCACTCCCCACCCTCTTCTTCTTGACATTTGCTGTGAATCTGGGGAGTGAAATAATTTAGTGTCTTATAATAATTGTATTCAGGAAGCTGTTTTCCAGGAAGTTGCTTAAACCGCATATGGAACAGTTTGCCATAGAATCCCAGTGTCTCAGCACACGTGTATTCTAGATAGGTCAGACAGCTGGGTCCCAGGGTACCTAAAAAAGCTATGATCTTGGCATATTTAGGTGTTGATACCTTTGAGATGAACTTCAAGGGCAAAAGAAGCCATTCCACTCAAATATCGTGTGGGGATGATAGGAATCTAGCCTGGAGCAATTCTCCCTCTCTCTCCATGCCACTGAGGTGTTTGCTCTGCCCTGCAGAAATGGGTTCTGCTTGACCAAGTTTTCTTAAATGCAGAAAACACATACTCATTGCCTGGGAGAACATGATGTTGATTCCCATATGAAAGATGCCAGATCCCTCAGCATCCTTGTACACCTCTCATCTGCCAACATCATTCTCCTGCAGTTGGCAATGCTGCTTTAAGGCCAGATCAGGGAAATGAGAAGTCTTCCCAAGTAACCTTAGATTGCTCTAGCTCGTCAAGGGATGTTAATTGTGTGTATATTCTAGAATACGATGGTTTTTTTTAATTTCAGGAAAAGTTTCAAGCTTCTTTCCATCAACCGCAGTGCCTGGACTCATTAGTTGTGATGTCAGAGAATGAAGGTGTGAGCAAAACTTTATGATGTGGGGAAAGAAGAGGTCGGAGGCTGTGGGAATGGTCAGGGAGGAGGCTGGTAGAAGCCCAGGTAAGGCCAGGCAACCTAGAAGAGACACGGCAACTCTCCCAGGGTGCAGTTTGACATCATAGCCCCTGGTTCACTTCTCATTGTACTCCCCTGTCCCCGACACACTTAATTTCTGTGTATATGGGGGTGGAAAATATATTTTTGGATGAGCCTGTGCCAAACAGGAAGATGACTTTACATAGGGAAGTAAATAACATTTTACAAATGACTTTATGGTTGTCTGGGTGTATTGGTTTTTTTATTTTTTTTTTATTTTGAGTTTCTTATCTCCCTACATTGGTGGAAATCACTGGAGAATGGATTATAAAGCAGATCCTTGGTGTTCTTGAAATTTAGGTTTATTCCTTCCCTTATTCTCATGTAAACGATTGAGGGGATGATCGCGGGCTCAAGGAACCAGATTCTAGATTATTGCTGTCTTAGCTGGCAACCAGGCTGTTGAAACTGAAAGCCTCCAAAGTCCTGTTCAGTGATGGTAGGTAAATATTTGAATGGATTGAACAGATCAGTGAGTGTATATTTAGAAAAAAACCTCTGGGTAAGCCCAGCTTGCTCATCTCTGCTGCTGCTCAGAGCACACCCAAGGTTACATCCTCTTATTCCATGATCAGCGGACGTCACTTCCTTATGTACCCAAGGCTGCCCACACCCAGCCACTGTTTCCTGTGCTGGGTCGGGAAGTGCAGATCTCATCTCGTAACCTCTTGGTATTGAACAGTCACCCAGCAGCATTCTGGATTCGTTTGCCTCTGTGCCTTGCAGCCCAGCTACCGTGTTGCTTCTAGATCCTGAGTTTGTCTTTTGAGTCCCTGACTTCTGCTTGTGTGTCCTGGCTCCCAGGCCCAGCGTGACTCCAGCTCTCTCTCAGCCACTGGAAATTTAAGCCCTGGATTGTTGACTTGGAATTGTGCCTCCCCTCAGTCTTCTTCATTTCACTCACTTCAACCCTGGCCCCACCATTCTTTCACGTTAGAATCTTACTTGTTTTTCGTAAAAATTACTCCATATTTCAACCTGCATTTGTAAAACCTGAGTACATTTTCAGGCTTGGTCTCAGAACATAAAGCTTGACGAATTCATTTGGAGTTTGAAAACATGTATGTTTATTTTATATGGTATTACAGTTTTGTAGAGAAACATCTCTCTAAGTTTTTAAAAATGCACATGAAAGTGATCAGAATAGTGTTATAT
>JAQZBX010087383.1:0-12874 GCA_029593785.1 Cabassous unicinctus
AAAAAAATTTTGATTCTCAACAGATTTTAATTTAAGGACATATGCACATACCCAAAAAATAGAGTGAATCAGAAATATTAGAATAATTCCTGGTAATAATATCTAATTACCTTTGCTGGACAAAAACTTATAATGTCAAGAGAAAAATATTAATACAGACTTTGTCTATCTACATCTAGCAAAAAGGAAAACTTAAACATAGTTTTCAAAATGATTATAAACAAAACTACAATTATTGCATTAATGTGATTTTGCTTATTTTTATTCCAGTCACATTCCTTGAGTAGGCTTTTCATTAAGCTTTAAAACAAATGAATCTGTTTATCCTTATGAAATCAGCTACACTTATGAAAATAGAAACTATGGAGTCAATAATGCAAAAATATTCAACATTAAATTAATTAATTGAACATTTGATAGTAGAAATTTATTTTGTATCATAATGCTCCTGTTGTAAGACTGATATAGAAAATCATCTCAGTAAATATTTGTATGATAGATGATTTTTTCATTATAGAATATTATTATTTATTGCTTTTATCAGTGATGCTTCTGTTTTCTTACATGGTTTCAGGAAGTGTCACAAATAAAAACATTTAACTGAAATTAAATATTTTCATTTAATTTTTTGAAATAACTTAATGAATTGACTCATTATTCTTTAAAGGATAATAAAGGCAAATGTTATAACTGGAATTATTGTTTTCCTGTCTTATGGAATAGGATATATGTGTGATAAAATTGTATTTAATAAAATATAAAATAAATGTGTAGTATTTTTGTAAAGATAAATATATATCCAAAATTTTTCAGTTATTTTTACCAAATATTAAAACCACTTGCATATTTTATTTCATATTAAAATAGTAAATAGATCAATGTTATACATATTAAGTTTTATACTCAGCCCCAAATCATATATTTTCAGCATTATTACCAATACACTGCACTTGCACAGTCTCAAAGGAAAGGATAACACTAAGCATATTGAAAATAAGGTCAACTATTTTATTTGCAGAACTAACATTTGAGGCAACTTTAAATATGTTAGTTTCCCCCAAAGATTCATAGTTTGAATATTACATGCCAATATTAACTAGCTTCTTTCCTTGTCTTAAAATTCATGAATATTCAATTTGACTTAGTGATAAGTCATAGCCAGAGCATTTACTAAGAAGAAGAAATTGAAAGTTATAGGTCTAGACAAGGTAGGGGTATTGGGAAGGGTAGATAAGTAAAGAAGGAGCAGACATTTTTTATGTAAAAATTGAGCTCCATTACAGCAAAAGATTTTGTCTTTTTCAATGTGACTAGAACAGCACCAGCTTTATAACTGAATGTTCAATAAGTGACTATCTAACGGATGAATGAATATTGCATATCAGTCAGTCTCTCCAGTGAATCATACAGTTTTAGACCAGCTTCAACTGGTATGAATCCCCTGGAGAAGTAAGGGTGTTCAAGGAGAATAAATGTTTTAAAAAAATGTTCTTCCTTAGTTCTGCTAACAAAATAAAGTGTAAAAAAACTATTTGTTTATATTCACAGCATTGTACATTACTCAGCACAAACAATTTTAGAAAATGTTCATTCCTCCAAAAAGAAAAAGACAATATATCCCTTAGCCATTGATTGTACACTTTTGATGGATTGTATGCCATGTGAATATATCTTAATAAAACTGCTTAAAAATAAAAAAAAATAAAATAAAATAACTAATTGTTTCACCCCATCTATCATTATATCATTATTATAGACACTCTCTCCACATTACTTTATTTATTTTTAAAGATTTATTTATTTATTTTTCCTCCCTTCCCTCATTGTTTTACGCTCCCTGTCTGCTCTCTGTGAGTTCTTCTGTGTCTGCTTGTCTTCTCATTAGGCGGCTCCAGGAACTGTTCCTGGGATGTTCTGGAGTGGAGAGAGGCTGCTCAATCTCTTGCACCACCTCAGCTCCCTGATCTGCTGTGTCTGTTATTGTCTCTCTTTTGTGTCTTTTTTTGTTGTGTCATCTTGCTGCACCATCTCTCTGTGCGGACCAGCCTGCTTTTCACCAGGAGTGCCCAGGAATTGAACCCTGGACCTCCTATATGGTAAGCGGGAGCCCAATCACTTGAGTCACATCCACTTCCCTCACATTACTTTTTATGAAAAATTTCAACCCTTTGCAAAAGTAGTATATGCACTGCCCGACGTTCATTAGTGAACAAATATCATTCTTTCACAATGCTTATTTTATTTATCTATCCTGTTAAGTGTATTTTAATGCAATTCTAAGACATCAGGTTGTTGTTTTACCCATAATATTTCAATATTATCTTTAAAATATGTCACCATATTCTTACATAACTGCAATGTCATTAATGTGTCAGGTATAATAAATGACAAAATCAACATCAATTGGTATTCTCTCATTCCTGGTCCACATTCAAATATACTCAAAATATCTTTATAGACTTAATTTTTTCAAATTAAAATTCAAGTGGATATATTAAAAATGTCTGTTTAAAAGTTAATTTACTCAAAGATTTGAAGAGAGAATATATAAGACTCATTAGAACATCTGTAGAAGGTGGGGCTGAGTTGATGATGTACTTTTATTCTGATATATAACTTGCTTCAATCTAGGTTATTTTAGAGGTTGAAAGGTTCTAGGTAGAAGAGTTTCAGTACTTTTAAAAATATATTTTTTTATATTATAATATAATTTATTATAGTTCTCTACTGTGTATACTTCAGAAGATTAATGATGTGGGAGTAAAGAGATTTAAGGTTTAAACCAGTTCTTTTGGCTGAATCATTATGTTAAATTGTTTGTTAATTTTCCTGTGTCTTATTTAGTCCATATATGAGAGTTTTAACAAGCCCTGTTAAAAACAAAAATAGAGTCACTGTATACAATGTATACAAATAATTTTTAAGACCTAAAGTATTTTTATCTTTTCAAGTTAAAGTTGAAACAGAGGCACCGTGAACAAGTGAAAGTAATATTGTATTTACTTATTAATTTGTTCCACAGTTATTAAGAACCTACCTGATATGGACTGGTCACTGGGATCATAATGATATAAAGATGTTATCTTAGGATGCTATAGCTAAATGGAGGGCTGGTGTGTGTGTGTGTGTGTGTGTGTGTGTGTGTGTGTGTAGAGGGTTGGAATGATGGAAGTGTTGCAGGGAACAACTGAATAAAAAGATGTGATGAGAGTTATGATTACAGTCTGCACACTGCACTAAGGGAGCACAGAAGAAAGGCACCGGGCATATTTCTTTATGGAATTAGTATAAAATCAATCCCAGAATAACAATATCATATTAAAAAACAAAGTTGTCTTTAAACTATTTGATTCATACTTTATAATATTATAGTGAATGTATTTAAAACTTTATCACTTGAATATCTCTTCTATTGAAACATATGTCATCATTCGTGTTTAAGACTACAGACTAGCCCTGGAAGTCAAGGGCTAGTCAATTCAATGTAGCTGCCTTGCCTTGGACAAATACACTTTTCAGGGATTCAGGTTTTTCACCTGGATATTGAGTGAATGTGTTATTTCAGTTTTCCATGACTCTTTCACTTATATATATCTATGGTTCCCTTTTTGTTTTGGCTTGAGAATAACCACGGGATTAATTAATTTTAAATGTTCAATTAATTAGAATCTTATAATATTAAGGTTCTAAGATTACATTGTTAAAAATTTCAAAAATCACAATAATGGAGTAAATTGAAAACATAAATAGTAGTAAGAATATAACTTATGGCCTAAATAAAAAGCTGCTTTTTGTTCAAGTTCCTTAGTTTTTACTATAGGTCCCAAACACCAGTCAACTGGCAGGTGGCAAAAGAGTCATTTGGAGAGTGTTTGTTCAAATACAGATTCCTGCCTGTACTACACAGAAATTCATATTCCTGGGTGTGGGATCAACCTCAGTTAATCTGTAATTTTCAAGAGCACATAAGTAGATCCTGGTACATAGTTAGGTTGGAGAATCTACATTTCTTTTGACCACTTAATATCCTCATTTACTTTGTAGAAAGTAATGATAAAACATATTATGTCCAGTTATTAAATCTTTACCAAGGTAGCAAAAACATTGAGTAGTAAACCATGGATCAAAAACAAAAGTTTCACTGTCTCTGAAAATGTAGAAATTCACTTTATTAGAAAAACAATTGTTCATTTTGTTTACATTATCACCTGAGTTGAAAATGTCAATGATAAACATTAATATGCTGATATTAATGCAATTGATGCAATTCATTATATGATGAACCATAATTATGATGATATTTTAATGCAATTCATTATAAAAGCTGTATAATTATGCAAAATGCCTATAAAAGATATAAAAGATAATTGTTTTAATCTTTTAATCTGCTTTAACACAAACTCAATGTATTCTTTATTGTGTTAAGAAGTACAGAACCATATAGGAAAAAAAAAACATTAAGTAATTTCAGAAATAACATGTAGAAAAGAAACACCTTAAATTCTTTTTGAAATACATTTTAAAAGTTATGTTCAAATTATTTCCACTCTAAAATAATAACAAACACAGTGAAACAACAAATAAATTCTTTTGTTGAAATAACCTGACCTAGTCCATATCCAGAAACTGAATGTTTGATGTTTTGAAATCATTCTTGTAACTCTTCACCATTGTGGTGTTTCAAATCAATCAAAGTTTTATTTTATTATCTAAATATCTAGTAACTCTAAGGCAATGAGGAGACATTCTTATTCTGAGTTATAAAAGAGGGTGCGGGATTTGATTTCATACTCTTTTTACCATCCTGCCCTCCCATCTCAGAGTGCTGAGTTGGCTTCCTTGCTGACCTCTACCACATGCTATTATCTTCTGAAACCTCAGATTTTAAGAATACCTATCTCTTCCTTCACTTGACTTATATAGAATTTTCATAAGCTCTTTTTTCCCTTGACTTTTCTGTAAGTATTTTGTATCATTCATGATTTATTTTCTTTTATTATCAATTCATTATCAATTGTCTAGGACTAAGGTTTCACTTTAACCAGAATTCTGGGATCATCTGATCTATTAATATTTAAATAAGGCCATTTGAACTCACAAATACCTCCAGGGGTCACTATATATCTCCAAATCATCTCAGATTGGGATTTCTTGCTTCTACGGAATTTTTAATCCTGACTCTTTAATATCATGCCACCCTAGTTGCTCTACACCTTACTACTGCACAATGTTGGACAGCAACTTGATGACTGCACACTCCACCCCCATATGTGTGTTAGGCTTTTTGAGAGTATAGAGAGATATTATGATATACACAATATAACAAATAATGTATAGCTGAATATTAGACCTAAAACTGTGGTTCTAGCCTCTGTACAATTCTTGTCATACAAAAATCCTCACTCATAGTCATCATAAAAAGCCCAGGTTTCCTACCTCCCCACCCAAATCTTGTTATATTTTTAAGCAAAGCATTTCAGCCCTAAGTGACCACTGATATATTGCATCTAAATGAAATCTAAGTTCCATATTGCATGAATTTTCCAAGCTATAAACGATTTTCCATCTTTGACAAAATATTGTTAATAAAATGAAATGTGAAAATGATTGAATATTGTTTTACCTTAAAGAAAAATCTTAAAGAAAGGTTTAAAGTAATTGAATGCAATGTGTAGCAATAGTAAGTGTTTTAAATTTTAGAGTTTTGACACTACTTTGGAATATTAGCTTTATATTTCTCTAAAATTAAATATGATAAAATATATCATCATAATACAGTGAGATGTTATCTGTCTCAGCTTTACAATTAAAAGCAGCAAGCAACTATACTTCACTATTCTGACATTTTATTCTAAGTGATATAACATAAGGTACTGTGTCCAGTTATATAATTTTAAGCAACAGCACCTGCAAATCCCAAAATTAAATTCATATTCACAGGGAAAAAAAAAGAAATACATTCCAGAAGAGACATACATCTTTTTCACAGAGTCAAAGTGACTTATTATGGTTGAAATTTTTTATGAAACAAAATAAATTTAGTATAAAAATAAATTGTGGGTACATATGCAGAAATCTATTAATTATGCTTCCATCTTTTCAGGGTTTATAACTTATGGTAGACTTCATTCTGAGTCTTATTTTCCTTTGCACAGTTACCTCCAAAACTTCCATTTCTCAGCTGTTCTTAAAATATGTATTAACACCTCTTGATGGATTTATTTCCTTTGTAAATAATCTTCATGAACCCATTAATTCTATCACTTCCATCTAGATTTTATTTTCTCTCATCATAAAAGTGGACATTGACTTAAGGAATAATCTATTTTTACTTGCAGTCATAGCTTTTAAATCCTGGCTCATTTAGCCTGGTTAGAATTTTTGAGATGTGAGTAAGGTGCACTTTGAAATTATACTTAGTATTACAAGAGAGGTTCTAATGGAAGAATGGTTGCGTCTTATTTTATAACTCAGAAAATGGAAATGCTATCTAAATAACATTGTTAAATAGTAATTAAATATTTTGATAATATACTATTTACTTATATATTTTGTTATGTAGTGTTAGATTGTCATATATACAACACTGTTATTATATTTTCATATGAGTTTATGTCTCTGTCTTTAAAAAATATGTTTTCAGTTCTTATCAAACAATGCACAGTATAAATCTTCCTAACCATTTCCCACTCTACATCACTGTTTCTTTCTTTCCCCTCTTCTCTATTCCTCTGCTTAGGTTCAGAGATGATTCATATATGTAGACTGGTCTATGAATATTGTTTAAAATTTCTCTGGCTATGTCCAATTTAGACTGGGTTAGTCCAGAGCACATTTTTCCCAAATCAATAATATTCTTGTTTATTTTATGGCATCAAATGCAGTATCTTCAGTTTATTGAAATGACATCCTGTATAAATGAATGTTAGAAAAGAGCAAGGTAAATACATATTTACAGACAACTGGTCAACACCTTAATTCAGTCTTCACCTTGAAACTGGATAGAAGCCAGTGCCAAAAATAGCTGCTATAAATAAAGGCTACCGAATGTTAGTGTCAGTTACCATGCTTCTTGGGATTCATAGGTTGAGAGTGATTTGCTCTATGCTGAAAGAGCAAAATCAAAGGTTTTTCTGCAAAGAAGTTCACCAAAATTCTGATAATCAGTGGGACTAAAAGATATGCTATGATAAAATATTATTCTACAGTTGTTTATTGGGACATGTTATTTAGCCTTAAGTGTTGATCACTATGAAAGCAACAAGTCTTTATTATTCTCTTATTATTCATTTCTCATGCTAATGCTCAATCAAGAAATCTGTATTCCTCATCTTCATATCAGAGCCTACTGAAATTTATTCCACTCAACCTCCAAAACCTGCTGCCTCTTTAACTCATTTGTCAGTACTCAAGGTTTGAGGTGATTGTATGTACCCTAACCGTAGGATAACATTTGCTAGTATCCTATATTCTAACTAGGAGAGGAGCCATACTGCCTTTTGCCATGTGAGCCCAAAAGCCAATTCTAAAAATAACACTTGTTTCCTGTGGTTCTGGTTCTATTTCTAATACTCCCAATCTCACTTTATGAGTTAGCTAAATGTCTTTGATTGCAAATAACAGAAACTTATTCTGGCTAGTTAAATTAAAGACACAAGTCTAAATTTAATAGGTACAGTGCTAATTATACAGTCAAATAAAAAAGGCAGAAGAGCCATGTGTAGGAAAATTATAAATGAGTCTAAGACTGTTACATTGGGGAACATATATTCTACTGACAGGATGACGAATTCCTAAGACTGTCTGCCCTTCCTATAGTATCTAGATGTCTCTAGAGCCCTCATAAGCCCCTCTGTTTGAGGTACTGTTTACTGTGGCAGTCAATGAGATCCTGCTGAAACTGGCATAAATGTAACCTCTGGAATGACCTCCTGATTCACTTTGAAATTGCTTAGCCATAAAAACTCATTTGTGTTTAATATTTCCCACTTTTGGTCAAGGTCTTTTTCCAAATGCATCACTAGTTTGTGCTTGGTAATAAGCCCTTGGTGCCAGGGAGTCTCATCCCCAGGAGTGATGTCCCATGCCAGGCAGAAGGTAGTGAGCTTATATGCTGAGTTTGGCTTAGAGAGAGGCTACATTTGAGCAACAAGGAGGCTTTCAGGAGGTGACTCTTAGGCAATGTATAATATTAAGCTAAGTTTCAATTTCACACGAAAAATTTTCATAAGTACAAGCATCACTATCAAGGGCCTAGTGTATTGGTCTGTTCTTCACTAGGCACTGCCCATGTCCTCTAGGGATTCTTGCTGCTCTATTAGAGAATGTAGCAGGACTTCCTAGGATGGGAATTCAATTGTCTTTTGTGGGTCTCCACCCACTTAGACAACAACCAATGATCACTTGAACATATTCATATTCCATAAAGGCATGACTCAGGTGCACCCCTCTCCACACATTCCCCTATCACCCTGTACCAATGATCCCCCCTGCTACAGTTGCAACCCTTGTGCAATCCAAAACCTCCCCCAAAACAAAGCCAAAAAATCAATAAAAATAATAAAAAATAAAATAATATTAAAAAAACAAAAGATGAAAAATAAAAAATAATTTCATTTTGTCTTTCATCAACATGAGATATGTTATCTTTTATGTACAGTGACAATTTCTTCTGTATGTTTCCCCAGTGTCTTAGTTTTTATTTGCTTTATTTTCTAAGAAGCTTTAGGTTATAGAAAAGTCACATAGAAAATACAGGGGATTCCCCTATACTCCACCTCCTTCCCTTCTCTTCTGGCTGTTCATATACCAGTTGAGCCTTGAATCTCAGCAGAGTTGCAGGCAACACCAACTCTCCAGTTCGTCGGACTTGCCCAGGATAACTAACAAAATGATAATGATGGACAACACCCATCCCCCCACGAAAACAGAGAGTATCTACAACTGCAAGCAAGACATTCCCATCCATCTGTCCCATGGGATCTAAGCTCCCTTTCAATCAGAAACAGAGTAGGCATCACCATCCTAAAATCCTCAAGATTGAGGAATGAACAAACATAAGGTGGGAATGCAATTATGAACTAAAGTAAACGTATTATTATTCTAGTAATGCAAGAACGTCTACTGTTGATATAAAGGCAGGGCCACCAGAGTTTCTGAGGGGTGGGAAAAGGAAGACTAGGTATAATATGGGGCATTTTTGGGACATTGGAATTATTCTGCATGACATTGCAATGACAGATATGGGCCATTATACATTTTGTCAAAACCTATAAAAATGTTCAGTGTAAAGTGTAAACAATAATGTAAAATATTGACCATGGTTAATAGCAATGCCTCAATATGTGTACATTAATTGTAACAAATGTACCACAATAATGAAACATGTTGTTAATGAGGAAAAGTGGGGGAGAGGGAGGGAGGGGGTATATGGGAATCCCCCTATAATTTTGATGTATCGTTTATGTAATCTAAAGCTTCTTTAAAAATAATTTTTTTTAAAAAAAGATAGATAGTAAAAAAAGGAGAACTATGAACAATCACATTGCATCATACTTTATAGTCCCAACATAGAATTTATGTGCCATTTTTAACAATGCAATTAGTTTCTAGAGTTACCTTGTAAGATGAGTAAGGATAAGTTTCAAGCAGAAATGACTAAACCTTCACTACTCAAATAGTGGTTCAGGTTCCAGCAACATTGGCATCACCTAAGATCTTTTAAGAAATGCTGAATCTCAAGCCTGGCCCCAAAACTGCTGAATCAGAATCTGCATTGGAACAAGATTACCAGGTGATTTACAAATAACAATAAATTTGAGATGTATGAGACAAAAAAAAAACACAAAAAACTCACAACTCTAAGGAATTCAGGCAGACTGTAAGGAATAGCTGAATGATCAGAGTTAAGGAAATGGAGAAATCAGATGCCTCCAAGAGAAATAAGAACCCAAAACTCAGAAGTCAAAATTCATGGAATTTTCTCTAGACCCTGTAGACACAAAGCTCAGATCCAGTGACCCTCCATATTTGCGTTTACCAGTAGAAAATATTAAATATTTTTTTACTTTGACAGAGAATGTGGTTGGTCCATTTGAATCATATATCCACCTCTGAGTTAATCACTTAGAGCCAAGCAGTAATACTACATGGTGTAGATATAGCCACTGGGTCTTCATCTCTGTATTAGGACTGATTTAAACGGAAGAAAAATCAGTTGTGACCTGGACAACCAGTCCAAGTGTTATCTATAATGATTGTAATTATTAAAAACATAAAATAATGAAATATGAGAGACCTGGTGCATATTAAAACAGTACAGCCAATAATTTTCAATACATCTCTTAAATATATCTCTCAGAGACTTGAATCTTTCGATTGTTCAAATGCTGGTTGAGCCTTGAATCCCAGCAGAGTTGTGGCTAACTCCTACTCTCCAGTTCTGCAGGCTTGCCCTGGACAACTAACAAAACAATAGTGATGGAAAAGGTCCATCCTCCAAAGCAAGGGGCATCTACAACTGCAAGCAAAACAATTCCTTCCATCTGCCCCGTAATATCTAAGTCCCCTCTTAGCCTGAAGCAGTCAGAGTGGGCATCATCCCAAATCCCTCAAGACTGAGGAATGAACAAACCTAAAAGACAGATGTAACCAAAGACTAAAGTAGATTTATTGTTATTGTAGTTATTATCTTGTGTTAACAGAAGAACTTGTAAAATTGATATAAAGAAAATGGTTACCAGGAGTTCAGAGGGGAGGGATGAACAGGTAAAACACAGGCATTTTTAGAGCAGTGAAACTGATCTCTATGATACTGCAATGACAAATACATGACAATATACACTTGTCAAAGCCTATAAAACTGTACAGCACAAAGTGTAAACCATAATGTATAGGCTTTGGTTAGTAGCAATGCTTCAATATTGGTCTATCAATTGTAACAAATGCATCACAATAATGCAATATGTTAATAATAGGGGAAGCTATGTGTTTGTGTGTGTGTGTGGGGGGGGATTATATGGAAACTCCCTTTATTCTCAGTGCAATTTTTCTGTAAATCTGAATCTTGTCTAAAAATAAAGTTTATTATTATTATTTGAACAAACAAAAATAAAACAGTAAGAAGAGGCACAGAACTTTTGCTAACTATGAAGGAAAACACTCAAAGTGAACACATCCAAAGCACTACATTCCTTTCTACTTTTCCACTTAATATTACCGTAATTATTGCCATTGGGTATTATAAACATTAGTCAAGTAATAATCTAGATTGTGCAATTAACCACAAAGTAACATTCTTTCTTACTCTCTAGAAGAAAAACATAGAGCACGAATACTCAGTTTACTCACCCTTTGTCTAATTTCCCAATAAAACCCACTGGGTTTTACACAAATGATAATTCCCTGATGCTTTGCTTTGCCAAATAGATTTCAAGTAAATCCAGCCTTTAGAGAGGTCCAAGTAAGTGTGGTTACTGTAATGTAGTAAAATACTCCCGAAGAGCTCAACTCCCTAAATCTGTTTAGTGAAATTCTTGTATTAGCTCACTCATTACAATAGTGATAAAAGCATTTGGCACAAATTTTAGAATCTAATAGTATCTTCCAGTGGGCAATCCCACAGGACAATACATGATCATGTAATCCTAGGATGATTTAGTAATAGTTTAAAATTCTATGTTTTCTTCAGAATATTTTCCAGCTCTTACCATGTAAATTCATATTTTCTACATTTAATTGGTCTCATTAATTGCATGGAAAATGTTGTACTTATTTACGTCATTATGCTTGCCTATTTTAACTCCAGGCTGTAATCTATGTGAATGTTATTAATAAATAGACGTCCTTGTATAGAAAGTCCAGAGCAGTGTTGTTCTAATACAATAACATTTGAAATATGACTAGTCGGGTCGTGACATGTTATAAATGTAAAATATGTACTGGAATTTGAAGACAGTATGAAAAATGTATATAGATTTAAGTAAAATATACAATTAAAAACAATCCCACCTCCTTCTTTATTGCCTTTTTAAAGTGTGGTATCTAGAAAATTTTAAATTATATATGCTGTTTCATTAGTTTTCTATTGTTTAGTGCTAGTCTAAGGTTAAATCACTTGCTGTGTAAGTATTTGAAGCAAATATCTTTCTAATAAACAGAGCATAGTTTGAAATTTATAGTTCATAAAATACTAATCATGAAATAGATTTATAATTTTTCTGGTCTGTAAAAAACTGGCATTATCTCTCTCAAAATTACAGGTAAATCCTCTCATATGGTGTGTTCTCATAGGTTTTCTGGATAAAATAATTTTTCAACAACAAAAAAAATCATCAATACCAATAACAGTAGTCTTCTATTCTTCATTCAGTAAAAGATGTTTTTAATGGTGGGTAATTTATTTTATAATAGATGATAAACTTCTCTAATATACTGTTCAGTGAAGCTAATTTGCTACTTAAAAACAGTTATTTTTATCATGGACCCTACCAAATGTCCCTTACTCTTCTAAAGAGATCCCACCCTTGCACTTTTGACCCTTCACTTCTTCATCATAGATCAATTAAAATGAGGTTCTGCGAAGTGGGAGAGGGAAGAATAGGTGTAACATGGAGCATTTTGGAGGCATTGGAATTGTCCTTCATATTGCAATGACAAATACAGGCCATTATACATTTTGTCAAAACCTATAAAATTATGCAGTGCAAATTACAAACTGTAATGTAAACTGTAGACCATGCTTAGTAGCAATGCTTCAATATGTGTTCATTAATTGTAACAAATGTACCACACTAATGAAAGATGTTGTTAATGGGGAAATTGTGGGAGGGGGAGTTAGTGGGGTATATGGGAATCCCCTCTATTTTTTTTTTTT
>JAQZBX010087384.1:0-12873 GCA_029593785.1 Cabassous unicinctus
CCCCCACTCTCCCTAGAACTGCCTACAGCTCCCCCACTCTCTCTTTCCTCTCCAGCTCAAGTCCTCAAGATGGGGAATGATCCAGCTTCATCCTTTTTAGAGCAAAGGAAATGCTACTCCAAGGTTGTCAGCAAAGCAGCGCCAAAATGTTAGCATGCATGGGGGCCTTGGCAGCCTCATCCCGAGGGGCTCCCATCCCCTCCTGAACAGAAGAGTCACCTGCAGCTTCTCGATGGGGCGGGTGACGTTGAACATGTCGATGGTGTTGATGATGATGGCGGGCGTGGTGAGGAAGAAGAAGAGGATGAAGAGGAAGGTGTTGATTGAGATAAAGCGGGCCCACCAAAGGACACGGCGGACAGACAGATGTTTCCTGGGGAGGGATGGGAGAGGGAGGTGCACTTAGTATCCTTGCTCCCAGCCCTTAGAGAGAGCCCATGTGCATGCCCATTTTTTGCACGCTAGCTGCCACCCCAGGCTATCCTGATCTGACTCCGTGCCCTGGTAAAGGGGCAAAGGGCCTGGACCTTTCCTCAAGGGACATCCTGTGAAAGGGATGTGAATTATTCCATAGAGAGGAATAAGCCGATTCCTTCTGCAGGAAAAGCCAGGGGTTGGGTGCCTTCTGCGCACACAGGGAGGGTGAGTTTGGCGTAGGCAGCGGCTGTGGTGCTTGGGCACACAGCCCTCGAGGGGCCCAGAGGGGGTGGTATTTGGATGGCACTGGGCTTAGTCCCCATGGAGCCTTTGTTGGGCAATGAAGTGGGCAGTGAAGGACTCCATTCCTGTCCCTTCTTCAGGCTCAGAAGATAGGGGAGGGCAGAGGGGACTTACCAAATAATGTCTTTGGGATGTGGGGCAAGGGTGACCCTCCAGCGGTAGGATTTGACGATCGTGGTCACAGAGGACTGATGGGGACGTATGCCACACCGGATGAATCTGTAATCCTCCAGGATGCTGCAGGAATGGGAGAAGAGGAGTCAGATGTCCAGGAGTGAGGACAGTCACACCGGGTCCCAGGGCCACAAGGGCCATCCCACAGGTCAGGGCTTGTCAGCTTCCTGGGGACTCTTGAACCCTTGGGTATGTCTCCCAGGACCTGAGGTGGGGTAGCTCGAGGAAAGGGGGCATTAGAGGGTGCCCAGACACTCAGGAAGAGGAAGGGGTACCACATGGCTCCCAGCTAGTGCCTTTTCCCTTAACTAGCAGTGATAACATGTGGACATGCTCTTTTAATGCCCTTTGAGGTCCATAGGGAGGTATTCATTTTAGCCTCATCTTAATATCAATAGTTATCAATTATTGTCTTCTTTCTCAGTGCCTGACACTGTGCTAATTGGTGATTAATAAAATCCCAATTGCACAGATGACTAAACTGAGGTACCTAAAGATACAACTGAAGAGGGGCAAGGTGCTGGCACTGGAGCCTCATCTGTGCCTTGCTGTAGTCCAGCCTCAGTTTCTCTCTACCAAACGACAGTGTCTTGGAAAATGAGCAACACTGTCTTATGTGGGTGTACTGCTGGAGGTAACACACGCTGAAGAGCTCGCACATCACTTTTTGACCCTCTGGGAGGTGGGCAGGGCAGACGTCAGTGACCACATAGGACAGACAAGAAGTTTGGCAGTTTAAGTGACTTACAGAACTGCACACAATTGTGAGTAAAATCTAGGCTGCCCCCCTCTTCCTTTGTGGGGTGGGCAAGGACAAACGTTATGAAGGGTCAGGCTGCCAGAGGGACGGGACCCTCACCATCCCCAAGAGACTGATTCTGGTGCTCCCCTCTATTTGATCCAATCCTAAGGAACTTCCAGAACATTCCAGAGTGGCCCTAACTCCCTCCCTGCCAAGGTGGGACTGACAGAAGGGACATAAGGCTGCAAGGCTATGGGTTAGGGCAGAGCTGCAGCAGGAGAGAAGGAAGGGCCACTAGGGCTTCTCCAGGCTGACTCTGTCACTTGTGGTGAGGACAGGGCGTGTGGGTGTGCAACGAGGGAGGAGCTGGACGTTGTCCGAGTTCCTGGGGAGCAGCCAAGAGGTCAAAGGCTGCACTGGCCACTCCTGTGCTGAAGCAAGGGCAGAAGGCAGTGAGGAGCCCAGGGCCTGGGCGTTGCTGGAACTGAGCCGGGTCCTAACAGGTGGGGGAGACAGAAACGGCTGTGCTGTAGGAAGCGGGGGCAGCTGCCTGCGACTAGCACGGCGGCGTTTGAGCGAGGAGCCTCTCTCCCCCTCTCCCTTGGCTGGATTGGGCATGAAAGAGGATGGGGTCAGAGAAGCAGAGACCCACTCCCTGCTGGCCTTGGCACTCACTGCTTTGCCATCCTGACATCCTGGAAAGTGACAAAGATCAGGTCCAGACGCTTCAGGCGAACACGGTTGAGCTCGGCATTGAACTCATCAGTCAGCTGCTCCTCCAGCTCACTGTAATATTGCTCTGCATCTACCTGGGGCGAGACAAGGCCCTCAGAGCTGGAGAGAACAGCTCCTCCGAGGCCCCACCTGGACACACGTCCCCCCCATACTCAGAAGTCCGGGAGGCCTCTTGTCCATCCCCAGGTGCTGTGAACTCCTGGCAAAGAGCTTAAGGTCCTAGGTGGGCTCCAAGCTCCCAACTGTGAAGCAGGAAAAGGCTCTGGCTCTGCAACTAACTCCCTGCTGTTATATCTGGAGGAAGAGGGTGCTTTCAGACTTGGGGTAGACCCCAGAGATATGATAGAATGGGTGTGCAGCATTTTCAGGAAAGGGGGATGATTCTTCATGTGCACTGGATGGAGTTCAAGTCTGGAGGTCCTTCTAGCCACGGCGGCTGGCCGGGTGATAAGAGGGAGCCATTGCTTCAGACACTCCTGTCTTATGTCTTTGAAAGCCTGAAGCATGGCAGACTACTGCAACCTGTTGTGTTCTCTCTGGTCCTCTCATTCAGGACCAGGAGCGGGCAAGAGCAAGCATTCCCTGGACTGAGCTGGAGGTGCCGCCAACCAAGGCTTTAGCTCCTCTACATCCTCCACCTGGAGGCAGGACACAGTGGAGTGGAAAAGAGGAGCTGTGTGCCATAGCAGAGCTGAACAGGCCTGAGGCCCAAGGAGGCAGACAAGGGGCACCTCCCAGAGCCCTGGACAGAGCATGGAGACCCTGTGACCCAGCCCCTCCTTTGCCACCTCCCTCCACACCAGGGCCAATTACCTTCTTGAAGCAGGTCCAGCACTTGCAGAAGCACAGGCGGGAGCAGGGGTGAATCTTGATCATCACCTTCCCGCTCTTCTTGGCCTTGGCGGTGTAGTAGAGCCGGCCCCGCATTGCATGGCGCCTGTCAGCGGTGGAGTGAAGGGTCTTCCTTCTGGTCACGGGCCAGCAGAGACCTACCCTCCCCATCTCCCCCGACCCTAGGCCCCGCCACGGCCTCACCTCTGGTCGTCCAATTCGATCAGGGTCCTGACGTCGTAGCAGAAGTGGACTCTGGTCACTACGCACCCTGGGTAGGCCTCACTGCAGCCAAAACACAGATGATGAGCCAGTCTGTGGGCTGCAAAGCACTACAGCCCCCCAGGCTGGGTGGCTCAGCTACTTGTGGTTCTTGGGTCTTGGGATGGGAGGATTCACCCCTTACTCCAAGGCCCAAATTCAAGGTTTGGTTCCTGACAATCAGAGTTGTCACGTCCTTCCCACATGACCCAGGACCAGGGAAAGAGAGCGCAAACCACTGGGGACTGAGCTAAGAGCTGCTCATGGAAAGATAATTTGCTCAGTGGAGGGTATCCCTGGAGCTAGGAACTTGGGGGTCCTAACAGGTGCCTCGAAACGACCTGCTCGAGGGATAGCTACGGTCCAGGGGCTCCCCGATCAATAGTTGGAGCAATGAGAAAGAGGAGAGCTAGCATCACCCACATCACACCCATGCCATCAAGAAAATCCTCGACTTCAGAAGCCCTGCCCCACCCCCAGCATTCTTCCCCACTCTGGAAGGCTGATCCTGAGCCGAGTTCAGGGAGACCCACCACTTGGCATCTGTCTAGTCCCACTATCTTGGGCCAACTCACTATCCACACAAGAATCCAAGAGGCAGTACATGCCTTAGGCCACCCGGACCCCACTTACTGAAAATGTTTACTGATGATCTCTGGATCTTGGATATCCTTGGGGACATAGGTGATCATCAGTGTCCGCGTAACCTAGGTGGGGTGGGCAAAAGGAGAAAAGACTGAGCAAGGGTGGGTCTGTTGAGCAGGATGGCCAGGGCATAGGCGGCTGGCGGCCCAGAGGCCCCTGGCAGCAGGCCTTCTCTGCACACCAGGCTGCCTGGCGCCCAGTGCCTCCTTGCTGGGTCCACCGAGCGCCAGCTTCTCTGGACTGTGGCATCTTGGCTGAGCCGGGCAGCTGTGGGGAGCTGCAGGCGGGCAAGCTGTGCCTGTGCATTTTCTCCAGCTGTGGGCCACGGACGGCTCTTGGCGAGGGAGGAGGAGCCCGAAGGCTGCAGACAGGGCCGGGCTGCAGTGTCAGAGCTCCATGGCTGGAAGGAGCTGCTCCCTTGCTGCCCACTCAGCTCCACAAATAATTCCCGGTCTCCCTGCAACTTTTAAGAACGGCTCCCTCTGTTCCAGTGTAAAACCCCATACCACTAGGGAAATCCCGCATATCTGACTGGGGGCAGAGGCGGGGTTTCGAAGGTGATTGGGACACTCTGGGGAGGGGACAGGGAAGTCTCCCCCAAATGTCATATTTTATTCCGTGAGTGGGAAATGCCTTCCCGAGCCATCACCCTCAGGGTGACAGGTGCTGAGACAGTGAGTCCTGGCAGAAGCTTCTGGTGACAATAAGGAAGGCTGAAGTAGTTGAGCCCAGGCTGACCAGAGGGACCCAAGCTACCATGCCTGGAAGCCCAAAGCATTCGGGGTAACTTTTCAGGGTATGCAGATTTGCATCCTGGGGTGGGTTAAAGTGTATCAGTCCTTTAGGAAGGACAGCCTCCAAGGGAGCTGGGTCCACCCCACCGACACTTTGAGAAGCAGAGGGCTGGGCCAAGGATGCTTTTCCCTCTTTCCCCTGCTCCCCCCCAGAGCACAGGCAGCCCATGAGCCCCTTCCCCTAAGCCACCCACGGTCCCCTGGCACTGCCTCTCCACACCAGGGCTGCTGCTCACTCCCGACCTCTGGGACTCTTACTGAGCACTCTTTCTTGGCCCTGGGAACAAACTCAGCCCATGGGCAGAGCAAGCCAAAAGTTGCAAAGAGTTAATGCCCCTAAAACCAGCCTCAATCAGTGGGGGATAGGGAGATTGTGGGAAATAGGCCCAAAAACTCTGGGGTGCATATTCTACACTGACTCGGAGAGTTCTCCAGGGGATGTGGCTCTAGTTGCCCACTGTGGTAAGCTGCTCGTTAAATCTCCTTCTATTGGATGTTTTCTCTTCCCCATCTCACTTCCCTATGAGCCTTTTCTGGGATCACCTCCCCATTAAACTGAATTCTACTCAAATTCTTGTCTCAGGGTCTGTTTTGGGGGGAACCCAAAGTAAGACAGTAGGATACATGAGGGCTGGGACACAGGGTCTCTGCCCTAGAGAGACTGTGGAAGAGTGGCTTGGGTGCTACAGAGGGCAAGGGACATGGGCACAGTGGGGCGGGCAGGGCTAAGACACAGGCCAGTTAAGATCTCTACCCAGAAGGTAGACTGGGGCAGCCTCTGTGGAAGACAGTATGGTGGTTCCTTAGGAAGCTAAATATAGATCTGCTGTATGATCTGGCAATCCTGCTACTAGGAATATATTCGGAAGAACTGAAAACAGATATTTTCCCACTGATGTTCATAGCGGCATTATTCACAATTTCTAAAAGATGTAAACAACCTAAGTATCCATCAACCGATGAATGGACAAACAAAATGTGGTATATATATATATGATGGAATACTATTCAGCTATAAGAAGAAGTCGGGATGCACATGACAAATGGATAAAACTTGAGGATGTAATGTTGAGTGAAATAAGCCAGGCACAAGGGGACAGCTATTGTATGGTATCACTAATATGAACTAAACATGATGGGTAAAGTCATGGAGGTAACCTTTAGAGTAGAGGTTACCAGGAGATAGAACATGGGTTGAGAAGGGGGAGTTGATGTTTAATGCATGTAGAATTTTTAATAAGCTTGATTATAAATGTGTGGAAATGGATAGAGTTGAGGTAACGTATTGTAGCGAGTATAGCTAACACTGCTGATTTATAATTGTGATTGTGGCTGAAAGGGGTAGTCCAAGGAGGTAACTGTCAACTGAAAGGAAGCTAGAGGATAATCTAGGGACTGTACAACATAGTGATTTCTGTGGTGGATGAGGATTGTGGTTCATAGTACAAATACAAGAATGTTCTTCTATTACTAGGTGTCAAGAATATGGTGATTCATGGGAAAATACAACTAAGGTAACTTATGGACTATAGTTAACAGTAATATTGTAATATTTTGCAGCAATGGCAAAGAAGATACTATGTCAATTCTAAGGGTCAACAATAGGGGCATAGAGAGGAAATGGGAGTTTTCCTTTTGGAGTAATGAAAATGTTCTAAAGTTGACTGGGGTGATGACAGCACAACTCTGTGATGAAACTGAGAGCCACAGAGTGTACACTTTGGATGGATGGTACAAGGCATGGGACTGTATAACACAGTGAACCCTGTGGTGGAAGGTGGACTGTGGTTAATGGTAAATATGACAATGTTCTCATGAGCCATAACAAATATACGAGACCGATACATGGTGTTAATAATCGGGTGGTTTGTGGGAAAAATACACCAAATGTAAGATATGGACTATAGTTGGCAGTAATATTTTGACGATGTTCTTTCATCATTTGTAACAAATATTCCACAACAATGAAGGCGTTGGTGCTGGGGCAATGTGGGAATCCTATAGGGTATGCATGATTGTTTTATAAACTCACAACTTCTCTAATTAAAAGAAAGAAAAAAAGATCTCTACTCAGCGGTTCAGCAGGGGGCACTGGCCGGCTGGGGCCAATGCCTGGAGGACTCTGCTGGGCCAAGTGTTGGTTAACCCTTCAGTTTCTGGATGTTGGGGAGGTCTGGAGGTCCTTGGCGGCGGCAGCCATTTACCAACCAGTTTGGAAGTGTTTTGACAGTGTAACAACTGGGAGAGCTGTGCCAGGGTGTCAGGTGAGGACTCACCAGGGCTGCGGGGAGGAGGCTGGCCCCTGCTCAGGTGAGACCTCCCCGGCTCAGGTGTTCAGGATGTGCCGAGCTGGATGTCTCTGAAGGATGGAGGCTGGGGAGAGGGCTCCCACTGGGAGAAGTGGCTCCAATAGCTCTTTTCATTTACTCACCTTTTTGCTTGGCCTGGGCACAAACCCCAGGCAGTGATGAACCATGAAGAGGAAGTTGGTGATGAAGTAGAGGAAAGAGAAGAAGCTGTGCAACCAGAGGATCTTGCTCCTCCTGGGGAAGAGAAGCAGGGGGGTGAGTTGGTCTCTGCTGTGGGCAACAGGCCACCCTCTGGGAGCCCAGACACTCAGGCACCTTAGAAGGAGGTGGCAGTGGTGAGAAGGGGCATCCAGCTCTGGCTAAAAAAGGCTAACATTTACTGAATGCTTACTACGTGCCAGACACCCAGCATGGAACTAAGTGCTCTACATGCATTTTCAGAACCCTGTGGGGGTAGTACTTTACCCACAAGGAAACTGAGGGCCAGAGTGGGTAAGTGACCTGTCCAAGGTCACTCATAGCACTGTGTCACACCACTGGCTGCTGCTAGGCACCCCCACAGCTGCCTGGAGTAGCCGTGCTGTGCAGAGGCTCTGGGGTCACATGCAGTCCCAGCAGGAAGGGGAGCCTGGCGGATGGGCTCTGCTCTGCTGGGGTGGGAAGTGTGGTCGCACTCAACCACGTTTTCTATTCCTGCTTTTGGCTCACACAGTGCTGCCCGAAGGAATCTGGCCAGGATTTTAGTTCAGAAATAGAGCTCCCACCTTACTTGGTGTGGTTCGAGGGGAGAAAGGCCACCCTGCTTCAAAATGTCTCCTCCAGCCCTTGTCTCAGTGCCTGGCATTTCACATACATTCCCCAGCTAGCTAGGTGCCTTGATCCTCAATTTCCTCCGAAGGGGCAAGATTTCATGGTGGTCTCTAAAGAACTTTCCAGCTTCTGCTAGTTTGGATTTATGGATATTGAAGGGTTTTTTTGCTGTTCTATTAGAATTTGCTTCTTGTTGGCACCTTAAACTAGAGACCAGCCTGGGGAGAAGCTTGGGAGCTCTGCTCTGGCATTGGCAGGAGAGGAGGAAGATGGCTGAAAGGGGATGGGGGGTCGAGAGGATGCCATGGACCCATTCTGCTGATTTTAGAGTTTGGGCTAAGGCCAGCATGCCCCAAGCAGGGCATGGGGCAGAAGGGCTGGGGCTGGGGAGAGGAGAGGTGAAGCAGGAGTGTGTGAGCCCCCACCTACTAGAACCACCTCTGCTTTTTCAGGAAATTGGCCAACCCTAGCCAAGACACTTAGTGGGTCTGTTTCTCACAGTAGGACCACATTTTGCTCAGTACAAATTGATTTGGCCACCAATGAGGTTGGTTGATTGATGCTCCTGGACAGGAGGGCTGGAAGGGGCTTAGGGATCATGTCCAGCAATACCTCCCCCTGCCCAACCCCGCCCCCACCCCCCAAGCAATGGATAGGGATTGAAGCTCAGAGAGGGACAGTACATTGCCCCAGATCCAAGGCCAGTTAATGGCAGGGGTGGGCATGAACCCAAGTCCTGTGATTCCTCATTCCTTCTGCTGTGGGAATCAGAAGGGGTGGATGGTGAGGTCCATGTTTCACTAAATTCTATGAGGAGTGATTTGAACCTACTAATGTGTAGAGAAACAATACCTTGCACTTCTACTAGGTACAGGCTCTTGGTCTCCTAGGAGCTGGATATACTAAGTAATTAGGACCATCTCTCCAAGTCTTCAGGAGTGGCCAGTTTGGGTAGTCCTGCCCACTACAGAGATGGGCACACCGAGGCACCAGGAGTTCCTGCCCCACCAAGAAGATGTGACTCCTGGCATCCCACTCAGAGCCTGGATTCCTAGGAACACCAGGCCTTTCTTATCAGAAAAGAATTACAGACTGACATGTTAGGGACTGGTACATTGGGCCTTCTCCCCACACTCACACCCCCAGCCAGAACAGGGGGAGGTAAGAGGATCAGGTACCTACTCTGTGGAGACATTGACAATGGTGGTCCGACCAAAGTGACTATTCCGGTCTGAAAGAGAAGAAAGTTGATGACCTTGAGCCTGGCTCAATTCTGGTGGGGCACAAGAATTCCAGGTTACGGAATGAATTCTTGGGGTCCAGAGATGCTTGCCTACACCCTTCTCTTCCTTCTAGTTCCCAAGGACTTATCCCCAATTTACAACAGAAACAGCAGAGGCCTATTCTTCTCCCTGCTACTGCTGCTTGGGGCTCCTTGGCTGTAAAGCAAGACTTCTCATGGCATCCTCAGTGCATGCCTGGCACAGAGGAGACCCCCAGGGAAAGCTCGCTGGAGGAACCCTGCTGTCCCACTGGCAGGGGAATGATGAAATTAGCAATGCTGTTACCACCGACAATGAACACAAGAACTCAAAACTCCAGATAAGTGATGCTGGTTCACTCGTGCCCTGTAAATCCTTCTAGCTAAGTATTTCAGTTTGTTGGTTTCAACATCTCCAGGTTTTCTGAAATTCATCTAAAACTCCTGCATTATATTTTCATTGCCAATAATCTAGCTCTTAGAATGAGAATCTGGAAAGACAGGGCTCAGAAGTTATTTACTCTGGTAGTGGAATTTGGTGGCACAGACATTTAATATGCTATGCTGAACTAAGTAAGGTCAACCTCTGGCCTAGTAGGAACAGTTGGGAAACAGGTATCTTGGTAAAGCTGGTTGCCCCCTGGGGATTCCGGTGCTCTCCTACACAAGTGTATTGCCCAGCCTCATACAGCTCTGTCTGCCTTCATAATTCTGTTTGAAAGGCTGGCTGCAATTCACTGGGCACTTACAACGTCAGGCACTGTACTAGGCACTTCACACGCATTATCTCCCAATCCCCACGACAGCCGAGGAAACCGAGGCTTTGGGAGATCTATTTGCAAGAGGATAAGATTAAGTCATTTTGCTAGATGGGCAAAAGTGTTTACTGGAGAGCAGATATGGGAAAAAGTTGTGGAACCAAGATTTACAGCCTGGTTTTTCTGTCTTCAAAGCCCAAGCCCTCACCTATGATGTTATTTTGTCAAAAGAATGTATCCTGTTGTATTGAGTATGGGTAGAAGCCCTATGAGATAATGTCTGCACTGTGCCCATTAGTGTGTATAGGAAGAAATGAGGTGCAGAGATCTGTGCAGGGGGGTCACATGTCATAAAAGGGCTTCCATGAACACCTGGCCAGGTGCAGGTGTGGACCTGAGTGAACATTCAGCTTCATGCTGAATGAATACTATGTGCCTGCCCTGTGCCGGGCCCTGGGTCAACCACCTTCAACTATGTGACAAATAGGTATCATCTCAAGCAAGAGAACTGAAGCCCGGCTTGCCTAAGTTCACATGACTGATAACTGCCAAAGATAGATTAAAATCCAGATTTCTAGATTCTCAAGACCCCAGCTCTGGCTGGCCTACCAGGCTGCCTCTCGAGTCAATGGTCCAGGCCCCGGTGTCCCGCTGAGTTTGGCTTACCCAGAACGTTTCCAGCATAGTTGATGGGCAAGATGATGCCCAAGGAGGGGATGCAGAGGATGAATATGAAGACCATGAGGTGGTACTGGAATGTCATGTAGATGCGGGCATCGTCTCCACACTTGTCTATCAGCTCTTCATTCCTGGAAGAGACACACAAGAAGGGCCACGTCTCAGCAGTCAGTGTGGCTACACGTTAAGGTGGAGGGAGGCAGAAGAAAGGGAGGGAAGACTACCTTTCTTCCCCAAGTTCTTAGTGTTTTAATTAGGATTAATTTTTAGAATTTAGAATTATCACTCTTCTTCTGAAATATATTTTAACCGAACTTTCAAAGGCATATCAGTGATAGAGGCTATGTTACAAAGTAAACACTCAGCAAGCCAGAAGCACTCTTGCAATCAAGCATTCATTCTTTCTCTTACTACCTCTTCAAACATTTTGAGTGCTTGCTATGGTGCAGGCACCAGACGAGCACTAGTGATATCAGGATTCATCCTAGTCCAAAAAAAAATTGTTTCTCTAAATTCCTTAAATTAAAAAAGAATATCTGAAAACCACAATGAGCTATCATTGCACACTGCCAGACTGGCTAAATTAAAAGTTGGTCCATACCAAGTGTTGGCGAGGATATGGGGCATTGGAAGTTCTCCTACACTCCTTAGTGTGTACACTTGCACAGCCACTTTGGATAACAACTGGCTTTATCTACTGAAGTTGGAGATATGCACAGCCTACAACCTAGGATTTCCACTCCTAGGTTTTACAAAACAGTAATACACGCACATGCGCTTCAAGAGATATGTACACAGATGCATTATTTGTGACAACCTCAAACTAGAAACGAAATAACTAGCCACAATAGAATGGATAAATAAATTACCTATCTATCTATCTATCTATCTACCTACCTACCTACCTATCATCTGTCAATCATCTACATACCTATCATTTCTCTCTCTCACACTCTATGTAGATGGTTATAGACATAGATGATGGAATACTACACAGTGATGAAAATGAATGACCCATAGCTGAAGGTCACAAACACAATGTTGAGTGAAAGATGCCAGGTTCAAAACAATACATATTGCATGATTCCATATATAAAATCCAAAAATAGGCAATACCAAACTGTAGAGTTAGAAGTCAGGATACTGGCTACTCCAGGGGACAGAAGAAGGGATAGGGATTTGGAGGGAGCCAGAGGAGGGCTTATGGGGTATTGACAATGTTCTAATTCTCAATGTGAACAGTGGCTGCATAAGTTTTCTTTGTGATAAGCATGTGTTGATTTTAAATTTTTTATTGGAGTATAATACACATACAGAAAAGCTCATAAAAATAAATATAAAGCTCAAAATCAACACAAGCTTGTTATCGCAACATTGGAAAATACAATAGAATAGAAAATATTCACCTACAATTCTCATCAAACCTAAATTCTCATCAAATACAATAGAATAGAAAATATTCACCTACAATTCTCATCAAAACTATGTTTTGGTTAATTTCCTTTGGTTTCTTGTTTTGATTTTACTTAGTGACAGAAAATGTACTGTTCTTTCCTTTTTTATCTAATTAATTAATTTTTTATTAGAGAAGTTGTAGCTTTACAGAAATATCATGCAAGAAATGCAGCATTTCCATATACCACTCCTATTAACACTTTATAATTGATGAAACAATATGATGATAGTTAACCCTGTTAACCCTAGTCCATAGTTTACATCTGAGTTCACTGTGTTGTACAGGCCTATGGTTTTTTTTGTTATTCTAGTAACATATATAAAATCTTCCCCCTTTTAATCACATTCAACATATAATTCAGTGGTGTTAATTACATTCACAATGTTGTGCTACCATCACCACCATCTCTTACCAAAGCTTTCCCATCATCCCAAACAAGTACTCTGTACTAATTAAGCACTAGCTCCCCATTCCTACCTTCACCTGGCCCCTGGCAACCTGTATTCTAGTTTCTGACTCTATGAATTTGCTTATTCTAATTGTTTCATATCAGTGAGATCATACGATATTTGTCCTTTTGTGTCTGACTTATTTCATTCAACATGACTTCAAAGTTCACCATATTGTTGCAAGTATCAGAATATCATTCCTGTTTACAGCTGAATAATATTCCCTCATATGTACAAACTACATTTTGTT
>JAQZBX010087385.1:0-12865 GCA_029593785.1 Cabassous unicinctus
AAAGTTGGGATTTCTTATATTAAACAGATCTACATAAAACATATGAATGAATATATATATATATAAGTATATATATATATATATATATATACATATATATATATATACTTTTCCAATTGTAAAATCTAAAGAATAGAGTTGATATGAATATTTTAACAATATCTGGTGAGCTTATTTGTGCTATTGACTGTAGAAATATGAGTGGAAAATATGTTCATCATTTCAATTACATTGAATTAAATTAATACTTTATGGGAAGAGATAATTTGCCTCCCATGCCTATGTAGACAACATTATGACTATCACTGCAAACTTGACCACAGTAATTACATAGGAAACTGGCCACAGAAGCAGCATATAGAGGACTCAAAAATACTGTTAGAAAGTTCATACTAAATATGGAAGTGGCATTCATAGTGGCAAGATATTTCAGGATGCATATATGTCATCCAGTTGAGAAAGATGCTGAACATGAAATTTGTTTTTTCTGTCTCACATGTATTGATTATATTATCACTTAACTTATCACTAAGGTAATTTTAAGTATTTTAATCAAAAACAACATAAAATGGAATGACTTTTTGATAGCGTGCTCACAAAATTAACAGGCGATTAATGGAACAGAGGTGGAATTTGAATGGGATCTGCAATGTAAGCAGCCAGAATCAGACAAAGGTCACTTTGTAGGAAGTGACCTGTCCTGATGTTGATGTTCTCATGGGTTTGACAGGTCACCGTTATTTGGATCTTTACATCAGTCAATTACAGTTTGGGGTTCAGAAATAGAAAGTCTCTTTTAAGAATCCATATTAAATTCAGAGTCTGCCATACCAAGGAGAAGAGTTTAATTCTGGCCACTTCTCAGATTTCATGGGAGGTAATAGTGAGAAAGACAGCCGGGATTGTCATTCTGCTGAGAATACACAAAACAGGAAATTTCCCCAAGAATAAGATGTGTTTAATGAAATAAATGTAACGTGTCTGGTGCTATACCAAGCAAACCCTTGATAAATAATGTAATTTCTCCAATATTACATCTGTAAGAAGTAGTAGATATGCTCTTGATAAAGTAATTTGTATTCTAGTTACTGAAAAAGGAAAATCTACATTTTTTTTTAATAAGAGGACATCTAACTTATTCAACATTCACATTTCAAGTTAGTCAGTATGGTTCAAAGTTTAATACATCCGGGTTCTCTACTTGCAAGACTGAAAGTCTCACTAACTGTGGATTGTCATTTAACCAAAAGATAGTCTGTTATCAACAACCTTACGCAGAAGTGTGATCCATGTACATGCACTATGGAAAGTCAGGATGCCATATAGTCAGTCTTAGGTCTTTTTAGACTTAGCAGGATACATTTAGTCCAGCAAAATTTTCTGAAAATTAAACTTCTTGTGAGTTAATTATTTTCCTTTGTGATTTCTATCTGGGATATATTCTCTAAGATAAATTTTCTTACATCCCCAACTAAACATCAAACATGAAAAGCAAAAGCAAAATGACATATCTAAAAGAAAATTATAACACTGAAGAAATAACTAAATTCAGACAAAAGATGTGGCTTCGGTGTCCCCTTGGCTAATAGATTAATCACAGCATTAAGCTTCTTGTTATATAAGAACTCTGTACGCAAGACTCTGCAAATGCATCACCCACTGGGGACAGCATGATGAACTTCCTGACAATACCCAGATGGGCTCTACTCTTGTAGATGCTGATGATGAATGTAGAATCTCTGACCCTGAATTACAGTATGCTGGCTCTTTTCATATAAAGGTCAGGCTTCAGGCACTGGCATTCTGCTTATAAAACTTATCGCATGCAGACAGACCATGTTTCTTTCCTTCCTTGGAAAATTGGACCCAACCAGCATTCAACCTGTAGCATGTCCCTGGTAGCCACACATCAAAACAGACAAGACTGCTCCTCAGAGTAAGAGCACTCTAAGTATGCCATCTATCCTGGCACAACAGGAACTCTCAAAAGACTTACTTTGTTTTCATGTAAGAGGAAAATTGGAAACACAAATTCATTTGGCAATATCTAGGGCAGAAAATTTCATCTTTTCTATATTTTTTTCTGAGTTAATAGCAAAGTATATCAATCATCTTCCTTTCTCTAATCTCTATAACCCTTTGTATTTCACCCATTCCACCCCAAACCCTAGTCATCTTTTACCTATTCTGATCCAGTGAAATTCATCACAACTTGATCAGCTACTCACTCCCATAACCGTTTCCTATAGTTTATTTGGTCATTCCTAAAGTAATTTGCTCATGAAATCTTAAACTCCTATAGAAAATTATCTGGCAATCATGTACCCTTATTAATTGTCCTCTCAGACATTCACTTGGAACCTGCTCTGTAAAATCATAGGGGTTACATTCCCTTGAGCTCTCTATCTTTTTCTCTTTCCTTCTGCTCTGTCTTCATGCCCTTCCCAACAAAACTTAGCATCTACCATCCAACATAGAGATATTGATGATATTTTCAAAAGAGTGGTAGAAGGAGTGGAAGTAGTTCGACAAGTTGGGTGCCTGCCTCCCATATGGGAGGTCCCAGGTTCAGTTCCCGGTGGTGCCTCCTAAAGAAGATCAGCAGACAGACAAGGTAGCCATCATGGGGGGTGGGAGGGGTGGGAGGGGTGAGGAGAGTAGTGGAAATTTTGCATCCAGCAAAGCTGGGTAAGGAAATAGATGAAGGCAAGAGGGAGAAGCACAAGCATCAAGATTCTGAATGTATTGGTGAAATCCAAGAAATGTGTTAGAGAATTAGTAGGTGGTTACAAAGATTTCATAGGTAGGGTAGTTTGGGTTTGGGACAATCAAAAGAATGGATACCTGAAGTAGAGTGGATGTAAAAAAGTATTTTATCTCAAGACTCTTAAGACAATAAAAAACAAGCTTTCTTGTGTTGTTTCTTTGTTTTTCCATATAAATATTGAAATAAACTAGGATAATGGCAAGATTAGTGATGGCGAGAAACTTATTGAGAACTATACATTAAAGTATTCCTTGGTGAGAAAAATTGGGGGGCTTGATTAGTGATTTAAATATTATTAAATAATAGGAAGTAAAAGGATTGTATATTTATGTATAAATTCTAATTTAAAGTGTAATACTTTCATTATGGTCTATATTTTTAAATGTCTGAAATTAAAATGTTAATTCCTGGTTATTATTCAAGTCTTGGATCAAGTTTCCCCTTCTTTTTCTGATTTCCCTCCCCATTGATGCCCATATATTTGGTTAGCTACTTCTCATTTGTTCTTTTGTATTACTCTAATATTGTACCTTTCTATGATGCATACATATCTGTTAATATGTCTGTATCATCTACTTTGTTCTAAACCTTTGGAAGAAATAATATATTTCTTGTTATCTTTAAAATCATGGTCAGTTCCCATTACAGGTTTCTTGAATGAATGAATGATGATCTGTTTTCAGCATTTACAGGATGTGTTGATTAGCATTCATGACAAGGTCACATTCTTAATTCTAAGTTACAGAAGGTAATTTTCAGGATTCTGTTTTGTTTTGGGGTTTTTTGTTTGTTTTGTGTAGGACCCAACACATTTATACTGATACCTTTTACAAAGAAATGCAGACTTTTGGCATTATTGTGAGAGTTCATGGTACCAGAAGTTAAATATTTCATTGCCCAAGAATGTTCAAAATACATATTAATTATATGAACAATATAATGTAGAATAGAAAAAAATAAATAAATTGAAATATAAGAAAATAATCATTGCTCAAACAAATATTTATTGAATGTTTATGATATAAGAAATACTGTCATAGACATTATGTTATTATAGTGAACAAAAGAAAAAATAAAACCCCTACCCTCATGGAGTTTATACTCTACTGAACATAGACATTCATTTAAAAACTAATGGTTTTATATTATCATGTTATTTTATTACAACATACTGCTTATTATGTGATATAAATACAGATATATTTCACATATTTTAAATAAACTGAAATGTGCAGAACATAATGTTTAATTTTATCTACTATGTTTCTCTTTTCTGTTTGGTGATTACTTTCAAGTTAAAGTTTCTTATATTTCTGTCCTTATTATAAAATAATAATGCAATCTCTCTTCTTCTCTTTTTCCTATAGATTCCAACCAGAACTTCCCTTTTCTAACATATAATCAAACTCTACAGACACAGTATGTAATATCAACATTTTCATATTTTTAACATACATCTGAATTAAGGTTATTGTGCAAATATTGATTTTTACAAAAAATGAATAATCATTTTATTTAAGTATATAGTGAAAGTTTTTGAAAGACTCTTAAAGATGCTTAATTTTTCAGTGTGCTAATAGTACTGATTTCCAGAGGGCTAAAGTTGTCTTTTATAGAGAAAAGAGAGATATAGCTTATAAAAACACATCACCCCAGTTCTTGGCCCTAAAATCCACCTTGAAATTAAATGTTATCCATTTATTTTAAATTAAATTTTCAACCTTAATTGAGTCATTTTTAAAACTCATTTATAATGGAAACACGTATTTTAAGCATCGGCTTCTGAGAATCAGATGGTTTTAAAACCAGGGTTGCCCCTGGCACTTTTATATTGTAGCCTTTCATTTTCATTAAATATGCTCTGTAAAATTGAATTTTGATGTAGCCCCTGCCTTAGTCCTATCCCTCAGTGACTTATAAAATCAAGTAATTAACATATTTTGAAAAAAACCATTTGACTTCAGATTGTTATAGCACAGTTCTCCCACACCTTTGTGCCTGATTTGACCTGTGGTGCCTGACCCTGTAAATGATTGCTTCAAAGGATACTTCAAGCTCATTATACCACAGGAGTGTAGCACTTATCTCCCTTTTAACAAGCCATGTCACAGCAAGAAGACCTAATTTCACACATTAGAGGAAAAGAGACAGTTGGAATCTTACTAATCAGTGATGAGGGAAAGCACATGTGAAATGAGTTTAGGGTGGCTGAACATTTTTCCAATTACCAGGCTATATTCTATAGGGATAAATGATAATGAACCGAATGGATATCTTTTGCTCCATTCTTTTCTAGAAAAGAAACACAATGATTGTTAATATGGTATGTTCACTGATTTACCACATAAAGTATGTTAGAAAATGATCTAATGTTCATAGTGTGTGGCAAGTTATTTCTAAGAATGAAAAGTAACACATCTTAAAATAGTAAGCACCACGTTGGCATAACAAATGTTGGTCATGAATCAGTCCTCTAATTGTATTTTAATTTGATTAGAGAAATTGGTTGAGTTCTATACACCACAATTAGAAATAAAATATATTAAAATAATTAAGTTGTTAGAAAACAAAAACACCATAGATTTTTATAAAAAATAGGCCTATGTAAAAAAGGAGAAAGATATCATTTTAAAACAAGCATTATATCATTCTCTCTTTCAAACGTTCATGTTTATCTCACACACACAGAGAAAGGATCACGCATTTACAATAGTTGCTTTTCTCTGCATCTTCCAGATGTAAATGGATACATGTAACTAAAAGTAGCCATTTATAACAAATGGATAATATCCCCCTTGGAGAATCACAAAAAACAACAGATAAAGTTATAAATATGGTCAAAGATATATTAACCTTTAAAACTTTGTCTATTTGTTATAATACTTATTATAGGGGCTAATACTTATAATAAGACAATGTCTATACACCAGATTTTACTGAACGGATAGTGCAAGGAAAGGGAAACACACACATACAAGAGAATTTAAAAAAAAAAAAGAACCCCAAAAGCTAAATAATGTTTTTTGTATGTTTGTTTGTTATTGACTTTCAGTAGGCCAATGGAAAATAAAAACACAAATTCAAAATGCTCACAAAGGTTCTCAGCTTGAATTCTAAAACTTTGTGAAGTAACATCTACCTTCCACAATTTGGCAACATTTTTAATGAAACCTTCACCCTATTCTCATGGTTTGGTCAAATTTCATAATTGTTCTTCCTTGATGCCATATTTTAAAAGAATTCTGAGGTTTTCTGTCAAGAAAAATGCACTGGAGGAGGAAATTTCCAGCAAGCTTGACCTTTTTAAAATATTTTTTTATTTAATTTTTTAATTAAAAAAAAAACTTAGATTACATAAATGTTACACAAAAAATATAGGGATTCCCATACGCCTTACCTCCCACATCTCCCACACCCTCCCACATAAACATCCTTCTTTAGTGTGGACCTTTCATTGCAGTTGATAAACACATCCTGGGGTTTTGCCATTAAGCATGGACCATAGTTCACATTGTAGACCACACTCTCTCCCACACAGTTCTGCATGTTATATGCTGATGTAAAATGGCCTATATCTGTCATTGCAATGTCACTCAGGATGATTCCCAAGTCCCGAAAAAGCCCCTGTATTACAATTGCTTTTCCCTTTCCCTGCCCCCAGAGCCTCCAGTGGCCACTGGCTCCACATCAATGCTGTAATTTCTTCCATTGCTTGAATCACAATATGTCTATAGCAGAATACAAGTAAGCCAACTCTAGTCCATAGCTCTCCCCCCCCCCATCCTGAGGAGTCTGGGATGGTGATGTCCACTCCACCTCCAATTGAGAGGGGGCTTGTATTCCATGGGGAAGATGGATGGGATTATCCTACCTGCAGCTATAGACTCTCTCTCTTCCCTGGGATGGCCATTGTCCATCTTCATCTCCCCATCAGTTGTCCTGGGAGAGTCCAATGAGCTGTAGAGTAGGAGTTGCTGCTCCACTGAGGTTCCGGACCCAGCTGGCACATGGACAGCCCAAAGACTCAAGTCTCTGGATGTACACCTACAAACTCCAATACCATGTATAGGTTTGGATAGAAGGGACAGATGAGCCATGTGCAGGGAAGACATAGTTGTGTCCAACTCTGTCACTCTCAGGAGCACAAACTCCAGTAGGGCCCACTGGCAAGACACCAAACTCCAGAGCTGTACTGGACACCAGATATTGCAGTGATGAAAGGCAAAAGATCAAAAAAAATTTTTTTTAATTTTTCATTTTTTAAATATCTCAATCTTAATTTTATTTTATTTTTAGTTTTTTAAAAATTTTTATGTAATTTATCTATTGCATTTAAACTTATCATTATTATTTCATTTTCCTATTAATTGTATTCAGCTATTGTAATGGCTTCATCTTTGAAGAAGCTTTGGATCAGAGAAAGGTTACAACAGGGGCAGGGGGAGGTTCGTTGTTGTGGGGTGTCAGGGATGGGGGATGCATGGGAGGAAGTTCACCTGAGCATAAATATAAGATATATAAAAATGTTCAAATGTTCATGGGGCATTGTCACAGTGGGTGGAGAATCACTCAATAAATGAGAGAATACTGAATTCCCAAGCCTGACCTTTGAGCCTCCAAGGTCTTTAGACTTGTCTAAGAGGGAGACCACTTTAACCATTAAGACAAAAATCCAGTGATTGTGGCTTGAGCATTCCGTGTGTGGTTTATTTCGAGAATTCACCACTAATGTACAGCACTCTGTCTCTTTCTTTTTATAAATAACACATATGCACACACATATTTACAGGTTAATTAAAGACCATGCTGGCCAATGAAGATCACAGAAGTTTTTAATAACTATATATCATTTTTGTATGACCAATATAAATTATAATGTCAGAGAACAAAATTATTATTATTTGAAAAAGTGATTTGCATTATGTCTGGTCATAAAATATATATTCTCTATTTACTTCTCTATTTTGAAAAAAATACAGATTATTTTTTGTGCTAATATATTGTTATTACTCTACATGTTTTATATTCAGTGGTATGATACAATCAACAGAATGTTACCTGAGAACTATCTTGTTTTAATCCAGAAAATTTGTAATGAACAATGTATGAATAAATCAATTGTAAGAGATTTTGAGAAAAAAAAGTTAGGAAACTGTAAAGAATTTATAATTATGTACTTAAAATTATATGCATATACCTAGAGTGAAAATATGGTAAAATAAAAGGAGAAGGTTGTGGAAAAAATGAAACAGAGAGGTCTTAATAAGACAATCAGAAAGGAGGGAGGGAAGGAGGGAGGGAGGAAGGAAGGAAGGAAGGAAGGAAGGAAGGAAGGAAGGAAAGGAGGAAGGAAGAAACAAAGTTAACTGCTATTTTCATTTTGGTATAATAAGTACATTAGTACAGACTCTTCAAGGAGATAAAGCAAGGCATCTCACTTAACTTTGCAAGAAAGGAAAAGGAAAAAAAGCTTTCTAAAATAAAAATCTTCCTAATTAAAATGAACTGAATTATGTCAAATGTAAGATTGTGTATATGTATGTGTGTGAGAGAGAGGGAGAGAGATAAAGAGAGTTAGCATAGAGGAGAAAGAAAATATAGCAAATTTAAAAAGACAATTTTAACTCTGGGGAAAAGTTAATCAAAGGAAATGTTCAGATAACCTAGCTAGTTTGGAATGAATTATAATTCATTATAATATTAATTTATATAGTAATAACCACATAAGCATAAATAGTTTTTAAAACCAAATATTTGATCATCCACTCTGGGTGTAATAGTTTGGAAGAGCATAATTGTGTGTAGGGTATGTTTTATGTAGAGGACTGGAAGATTACAAAAAGAGTCTCCAATTGTCTTCTATTATAAAAATTGTATAACTAATGTGTAACATTGAAAATAGATGTGCTAGTTAAAACATGGTAGCTAGGAATATAAATGTAAATGTAGGAAGAAAATATCTACTGTGTGAAAGGGTTAGTTCTTGAGCCAAAGTCAGATCAGAAGAAAGGTGGGTCAAAGAACTACTGTTTCCTTTACAGCCATTGAATATTTATTTAATCATTTAAATTTTGTTTATGCATAATGGTGATTAATAAATAAAGGATAAACAATAATAGTAGGTGGTTTTGGTTCTCGGTAAGATGAAGTAAGCACACACCATTCTGTCTCTCCTACTAAATGCAGCTATAAAACTTGGACAAAATGCTAGAAGTAGCTATTTGAAAATTAATAATATCAGTCAGATTAGGACAGAAGACCAGAAATTGTAGTTTCAATTAACCAACTGTGTTTATCCTTTTCCCTTCTACTATCCCCCAGTCTGTCTCAATGAAGCCAGAAACACAAATGTGAGCACAGAGGTGTTGATAGTAAGAGTTCCAGCAGAAGCTATGTAGGTGGCATAATGGCTCCCAAAGATATGCAGCTCCTAATCTCTGGAACCTCTAAATGTTACCTTATATTGCAAAAGAGATTTTGTAGCTGTGTTTCAATCATGATCTTGAGATAGGGGAGATTTTCCTAGATTGTCTAGGTGGGCACTAGGTATAATCACAAGGGTCCTTACAACAGGAAAGAAAAGGAAGATTTGACTACAGAAGAAAAGAAAGTAATCTAACAATGGAATCAGAGCTTGGACTGATGTGGCCAGAAGCCAGGGAAAGTCAGCAGCTACCAGAAGCTGTAGGATGCAAGAAACAGATTCTTTCCTAGAGCCTCTAGAAGGAACCAATCTGCTGACACCTTAATTTTACCCTATAAGACTCAGTTTAGACATCTGGTCGCCAGGAATGCAAGATAATAAAATCATTTTCTTCTACATCACTGTTTGGGTTTCTTAGACTGCTCAAGTAAATATCATGAAATGGGTGAAGTATCATGAAATGGGAATTTATTTGTTACAGTTTTAAGGCTAAAAGATCAGCCTCAGAACTGTGAATTTGTAAGTTAATAAAACCCCATTGTAAAAAACCAACCCATTTCTGGTATATTGTTCTTGGCAGCCCAGCAGAATAAAACATTCTGGAAGACTGGTGTTCTCAAGCTGGCTGTGGGCAGTCCTTGGCTCCTCTGTCACCTAGCAAGACAGATGGCAGGATCTCTTGCTCTCTCCCTTCTATTCTGGGTGGTGTTTACATTCAGCTTCTTGTTCCTACGTCCTTTTCTGTCTGAATTTCATTCTGCTTAGAAAGGACTCCATTAGTGAGTTTAAGTTCCATCTTAATTGGGCTGGGCCACACCTTAACTGAAGTAACTTCATCAAAAGGGCCTACTTACAACGGGTTTCTCCCCACAGGGATGGATTAGATTTAAGAACACGATTTTCAAATCCCCATAGTCACTAAGTTTGTGGTAATTTATTACAGCAAAAATAGGAAACTAATACAGAAAACCTCTAGGTTTGGCTCTGTGGTCAAGAAGTAAAACTTATGACACTCAGACAAAGTGGGAGAAATCCCCCTTTTTCTTCTTCTTCCATTTTCTCATTCTTTTGTACACCAGCCCCAAAGCTATCCTGTGACAATGGCAGCAAGGGAAGCAACAAGAAAGCCCAGAAGACTAACATTCCAAGGAAGGAAAATGTATGTGTCCTTTTGAAGGAGTTATTCCCAAAGAGTAAGATAAATCCCCATTACTTTTTCTCTTTCTTTTCCTGCTGCTTTGCCCCAGGCAAGGGCTCAGTTGTAGAAATTTGACAAAAAAGTGAAGTAACAAATACAAGACAGATACAAATACCACAGCAGCTTAGAAAGCTGAACTGAATCATAATCCACAGAAGACTAGTCAGACTTGAGGCCAGAAATTAATGGGACAAATTGCACACTAAAAGAAAAACATAACATTTTTAAAAGGAATTAAACAAGCCACAGAAGTTCATTTCTTAACATTAAAATTGTTCAGGATACTTATCCAAAATTATTCAGCCTATAAAGTACTAGGAAATTCTCCCTTCTCATGGGCAAAGAAAATCAACAGACACTACCACCAAGATGAAGCAAATGTTGAAATTAACTGAACAAAACTTGAATGTAACTATTATGAAAATGCTCCAACAAGTGAGGATGATGCATCTTGAAATTAATGGAATGATTTAAAAAAGGCCAGCAATGAGAATATAAAAAGACCAAATGGAAGTTATAGAAACTAAATTACAACCAAATGTAAAACCTCATTAGATGGACCTAATGGCAGAAAGGAGATTATAAAGGAATGAACCAGTGAAATTAGTGACGGAACAATAGAAATTATATAATCTGAGCAATGCAGAGAAAAATGATGAAGAAACAAACAAACAAAAAAACAGGGAAACAGATTTGGCTTAAGCAATTGAGCTCCCACCTACCACATGAGAGGTCTGGGTTTGGTTCCTGGTGTCTCCTAAAAAAGGTGAGCAAGATAGTGAACTCATGCGATAGGCCAGCACGGCAAGCTGATGCAACAAGATGACAGAACAAAAGACACATGGAGGAAAATATAATGAGAGAGGCAAAAAAGCAGGGAGTGGAGGTGACTCCAGAGATTAGGTGCCAACCTCCCACATGGGAGGTCCCAGGTCTGGTTCCCAGTGCCTCCTAAAAAAAAAAAAAGAAGACCAACATATAATAAACAGACATAGCAAATGCAAACAATGAGGGGATAGGGTGAAATAAATAAATAAAATAAATCTTTAAATAACAAAAGCAAAATAATCCAGAGAAACAGGGACCTGTGGAATAATGAAAATAATAATAGTGTTAATAATACTAATGATAATGATATTATTAATATAGGTCTGACATTCTTTAATTGGATTCTTTGTAGTACATGAGAAAGAATGTGTGCAGAAAAAAAATTGAAAAAACAATGGCTTATAATTTTATATTAGTTGAAAAACATTAATTTATAGATTCAAACATCTCAGTACACTCCAACAGGACAAACATAAAAAAACACACACAGAAACATCTAAATCAAGCTGCTGAAAACTAATTACAAAAGATTATCTCAAAAGCTACAAGCAGGAAGTAGCATAATACTTATAGAGTAAATGAAGTGGCATAATATTCTTAAAATATTTTTAAAACTATACTCCTCTTATTGAATTTTTAAGGTATGTGTGTCAGTCGAAAGCAAAAGTTACAGCATTGTTTGACAGAGTTTTCAATGTATACAGATAAAATATATATGCCACAACAACATGAAAGTTTGAGAATAAAGAGATTTATGTTTTGGCAATGTTTTTACATTTTAGTTAAAATGATAAAATATTGAATCTATATAGGCTGTGAAGGGTTAATTATGACTATTGTACTCTCTTGTACAACTACAAAAAAACCTCTACAAATAGATATAATCAAAAACAAAATGGATAAATTACTACTAAAAATTGTCTAATAATCCCCAGTGAAAGTAGGAGAGGAGAAAAAAGGGAACAAAAACTGAATATATATATATATAGAGAGAGAATACAAATAAAAAACTCAAATCCAAAAAGTAAACCTTAATCCAAACATATCAATGATTACAATTATACGTACATTTTATGTAAATAGTCAAAAGACAGCAATTAAAAACGGAGAGTTTCAAAATTGATTTAAAATAATGGCCCATTGATATGCCATCTGTAGCAATTTGATGTAATTATGAATTCCAAAAATATAATTGGATCATGCTTGTAAACTGATCTGTTCATCTGGGCATGATTAAGTTATGATTAGGGCGTTGAGCCCCACCCCTTGGTGCGTGGGGGAATCGAATATAAAAGGCAAGGCAAAGGACATAGGCAGCAGTTTTTGAGAAGCAGTTCTTATGTTGCAGTTTTGATGCTGGAAAGAAGGCCCCAGGAGAAGTAAGCCATTCACCTAATAGTCTACAGCTGACCTTGTGGAGGAACCAGAGGAGCTAAGCCCGGAAAGAAATGCAGCCCTGGGAAGAGAGGAACCCAAGAAGCCTGAACCCTGGCAAATGTTGACAGCTGTCTTGCTCCAACATGTGGCAATGGACTTTGATGAGGGAAGAAATTTATGCTTTATGGCCTGGTATCTGTGGACTTCTACCCCCAAAAAATACCCTTTGTAAAGACCAACCCATTTTTGGTATTTCACATTAGCACCCCTT
>JAQZBX010087386.1:0-12873 GCA_029593785.1 Cabassous unicinctus
CCTCAGTTTTTTACTAGCCACCAGTCTAATGGGTGTAAGAGGATATTTCATTGTAGTATTGATTTGCAATTCTGTAATAGCTAGTGATTTTGAGCATCATTTCATGTGCTTATTAGCCAATTGTATTTCTTCTTTGGAGAAGTGTCTATTCAAATTTCTTACCCATTTTTTTAAATCGGTTGTCCTTTTATTTTTAAGATTTAAGATTTAGTTATATATGCCATATATTAGACCCTTATCTGATAGATGGTTAACAAATATTTTCTCTGATTAGGCTGCCTTTTTACTTTCTTGACGAACTTCTTTGAAGCAGAAGAATACATTTTTAATTTTGAAGAGGTCCAATTTATTTATTTAGTTTGTTGATTGAGCTTTGTGTGTAAAGGTTTTGAAACCATTTCCTACTACAAGTTCTCATAGATGTTTCCCTACATTATCTTTGAGGAGCCATATGGTCTTGGCTATTAAATTTACATTTTGATACATCTTGAGTTAATTTTTGTATGGGGAGTGAAATGGTGATCCACTTTTATTCTTTTACATATGGATATCTACTTCTCAGAGCACCATTTTTTTGAAAAGGACATTCTCCATTCTCTCTCAATTGGGTGGCCTTGGTAGACTTGTCGAATATCAATTGAATGTATATGCAAGGATCTATATGAGAACACTCATTTCTGTTCCACTTGTTATTATGCCTATCCTTGAGCAAAAACCATGCAGTTTTGACAACTGTAGCTTTTTTTAATCAAGAAAAGTTATTGCATTTTGTTGAATTAAATTTCTGCATCAATAGAGATGATCATGTGATATTTTATCTTACAATCTGTTAATGTGGGGTATTATATTGATTGATTTTCTTATATTGAACCATTCTTGCTTAACAGGAATGAAACCTACATGGTCATGGTGTATAATTCATTTGATGTGTTGTTGAATATGATTAGTTAGTATTTTGTTGTGGAGTTTATCATCCAGGTTTTATAGAGAGATAGGTCTATTGGTCTCTAGTTTTCCTTTATTGTGGCATTTATATGTGGCTTTGGTATTTGGGTGATATTGACATCATAGAATGAGTTTTGAAATCTTCCTTCCACTTCTATTTTTTGGAAGAGTTTAAGCAGGATTGGTGTTATTTCTTTCCAGAATGACTACTATAATTCACCTGCGAAGCCATCTGCTCCTGGGCTTTTCTTAGTCGGGAGTATTTTAATGACTAATTCAATTTCAATAGTTGTGATTGATCTGTTGAGTTTATCAATATCTTCTTTTGTCAATGTATCCTGTTTGTGTGTTAATAGAAATTTGTCCATTTCACCTAAGTTATTCATCTTGTAGGCATACAATTTTTCAAATAAATTCTTATGATATTCTTATTTCTGTGGGATCAATGGTGCTATCCCTTTCTTATTTCTTATTTTATGGGAAGAGAGAGAGCCTGATGGTTTGCAGCTGACATTGTGGAGAGAACAAAGCAGCGGAGCCCAAACACAACTGAGCCCCAAGATAGAGATGAGACTTATCTCAGCGTACAGCTGATATTTGAAGAAGCTTGGACCACGGAGACCATAAGATGAAGACAGAGGCTGAAACCTTACAGTTGTCAGCAGCCATCTTGCTCCAGCATGTGGCAACAGACTTTGGTGAGGGAAGTAACTTACACTTTGTGGCCTTGTGACTATAAGCTTCTGCCCCAAATGAATACCCTTTTTAAAACTCAACAGATTGCTGGTAAATTGCATCAGCACGCATTTGGCTGACTAATACACCTCCTCTTTCTTTTTTTTCTTGGTTAGTCTAGCTAAGGGTTTGTTAATTTTATTAATCTTCTCAAAGAACCAGCTTTCCATGTTGTTAATTTTTCTAGTGCTTTCTTAGTTTCAATTTCACTTAGCTCTGCTCTAATCTTGGTTATTTACTTTTTTCTACTTGTTTGGTATTCTTTTATTTTTCCCTCCAGGTATGCAATTAGGTCTTTGAATTTGGTTCTTTCTTGTTTTTTAATACAAACTTTTATGTCTATAAATTTCACTCTCAACACTGCTTTTGCTGCATCCCATAGATTTTGATATGTTATGTTATCAGTTTCATTTGCTTCAATGTGCTTACTGATTTTTTTGGAATTTATTTCATGACTAACATACTATCTAAGGGTGTGTGGTTTAACTTCCTCATCTTTGTTATTAAAGCAATTTTTCTTTTTTAAGGAAACTTAGTTACACACAAAATAATATAGGGTATTCCCATATGCCCCACTTCATATCTTTCACATGTTTTTCCATATCAGCAACATCCATCATTATTGTGGTACATTTTCCACAATTGATGAACACATCTGGGAGCATTGCCACTAAGTGATAATTATAGTTTACATTGCAGTTTGCTCTCTCTCCCACACATTTTTGCAAGTTACTACAAGATATACAATGGCCTATATATATATCAATGCAATGTCATTCATGATAATTCCCAAGTCCTGAAAATGCCTCCGAATTACACATATTTTTCCTTATCCCTCCCTGCAGAACCTCCATTGGCCACTGCCTCCACACTCATGATAAAGATTCTTCCATTGCTAGGATCACAATAAGTCTACAGTAGAACAGCTGTAAATCTACTCTAGCCCATCATTCATTTACCAATCCAGAGGATTCTGGGACAGTGATGCCCACTCCACTTCTAATTGAGAGGGCCTTAGATACCATGGGACAGGTGGATGGGACTGTCTTGCTTGCAGTTGTGGTCTCTCTTTGTTCCTTGAGAAGGCCATTGTCAGTCATAATCTCCTTGTTAGTTGTCCTGGGTGAGTCCAATGAACTGGAGAGTAGGTGTTGCAAGTCTATTGAGATTCAGGGCCCAACTGGCACATGGACAGCCCAAATACTAAGTATCTTGTATATAAAACTATCAACTCTACTGCTAACTATAAGTTCAAATAGAGGGTCAGCAGAGCTATGTGTAGGGAAAACACAACTGAGTCCAACTCTATCACACTGGGGAACAAAAATTTCAAAATAGGGCCCACTGGCAGGGCACTAAACTCCTGAGTTGTCTACCCTACTGTCTGGATTTCTTCAGAGGACTCAGGATCCCGATCATTTGCAGTAATATTTACTTTGGTAGGCAATGATTTCCCACTGAGATGTGCATAAGCATAAACTCTGAAATGACCTCCCAACTCACTTTGAAGTCTCTTAGCCATATAAACTCACTGGTCTTTACCCTTTGCCGCTGTTGGTCAAAGTATTTTTCCAGTTTCATTGCTATCTGGTGCTTGGTAATAATACCTCAGATACAGGTAGGCTCATCCTTGGTAGTCATGTCCCATGCTGTGGGAAGATAATGATTTATATGCTGAGTTTTGGCTTAGAGAGAGGCCACATTTGAGCAACAAGGATGCTCTCAAGAGGTAAACTTAGGCACCCTGTAATACTTGGCTAAGTTTCAATTTCAAAATTAAAGGTTCATAAATACAGTCATCATAATCAAAGGCCCATCAATAGTCCTTCCTCCTTCACTAGTCAATGCCCCTGTACTTAGGGAATTCTTGCTTTCCCATTAGAAAATGTGGCAGTGCTCTCCAAGATGGGAATTTGATATTACTTTAGTTATTATGTAGATCTCCACCCACTGTGACAATGCCCCATGAACACTTGAACACATGCTTATGCCTTATAGTTATGCCCCAGGTGAATCTCCTCCCATGCATCCCCCATCTCTGACACACCAAACCAATGATATTCCCTTGCCACTGTTGTAACCCTTCTGTGATCTGAAACTTCCTCAAAATTAAAACCAACGAAATAACAAATACAATAAATAGGAAAATGATATAATAATGATGGTTTAAAAATAACAAATAAAATGCAAAGTTTTTTTAAAACAGTTTGAAATAATAAAAAATATAAAATATACAATGAAAAAAATTCCCATTATGTCTTTCATCATTTTAAGATCTGTTGTCTTCTATATACAATGATATTTGCTTCCATTTTTTTCACCGAGTGTTTTATTTTTTTTCATATTGTCATCAAAGAAGATTTAGGTTACAGAGAAGTCACGTACAGAATACATGTGATTCCCATATACCCAATGTACTCTCCCTTTTTCCTCTTCCCCTTTTCATAACATTTTACATGTGGAGGGTACATTCATTATACTTGATGTACAAATATTGAAACATTGCTGCTACCATGGTCAATGATTTGCATTGTAGTTTACTTTTTGGTCTGTACACTTTTATAGATTTTGATGAAGTTTGACATGGTCTGTATCCATCCTTGCACAATCATGTAGAACTATTACATCACTCCAAAAATGTACCGTGTTCCATCTATTCTATTCCTCCCTCCTTCTCCCCTCAGGACCCATGGTAAGCACCAAGATTGCCTCATCGAAGAGCCAGATTCATAGTTACTTGCAACAACACTGAAGGCTTAAAATACTGGCCTGTCCTACCTTGTTAGCATTGTTGCCTATGCTCTTGAGAGACTTCTGCTTCTCTAATTTGATATCACAGCAGGGCTCCCCAAGATGGGAGTCCAACACCTTCCCAATGATTATGTGAGTCTCCACCCACTGATACAACCTACTATGACAAGAAGAATGCTACACATTCCTTAAACTCATGCCTCAGGTATGACATGTCCCATGTGCCCCCACATCCAACACCTTAAAGAAGAAATGCTCCCCTGCCATATATGCCAAAAACCATTTCCAACGTTTCAGTTTCAATCACATACCCTCAAATACTCAGAGTTCACCTACTGCCTCCCCCAGCCCTTGCCCCAGTTCCATGGACAGTCTAACCTAACCTCCCCACCCTACTGCCTCACAGACCAGCACCACCCAACCCAATAACATCACTGAATCACTGTTATGCCCATCCACTGCACAACTACACCCTGCCACCTTATCATAGATATTGCACAAATTGGCATTGACTTACAACCTTCTTCTCCCTTTTTTTCTCCTCTAAACCTATCTTTTAGACTCTAGCTCTTTAAGCCTTCTGAATTTTCTTAATTTATATCAGTTATGTCATGTAATATTTGTAATTCAGTGCCTGGTTTGCTTCACTCATCATAAGGTCTTCAAGATTCATCCATGTTATCCCATGTGTTAATACTGCATTCTTCTTACAGCTGAGTAATATTCCACTTATGTATGTACCACAATTTGTTTTTCCATTTATCTATTGAGGGACATTTGGGTTGTTGACAAATTTTGGCAATAGTGAATAATGCTACTATGAACATTGTTGTGAATATATCTGTTCATGTCCCTGTTTTCAGTTTTCCTGGGCATATACCCAACAGTGGGATTCCTGGATCATACAGCAGTTCTACAGTTAGCTTTCTAAGGAAATATCAAACTGTCCTCCACAATGGCTGCACCATTCTACATTCCCACCAGCATTGGATAAGTGTTCCCATTTCTCCACAACCTCTGCAACACTTGTAGTCCTCAGGTTTTTTATATCCACTAGTCTAATGAGTGTAAGGTGATATCTTATTGTAGTTTTGATTTGCATTTCCATAATATCTAGTGATGTTGGGCATCTTTTCAAATGTGCTGATTAGCAGTTTGTATTTCTTCTTTGGAGAAGTGGCTGTTCAAATCACTTGCCAACATTTAAATGTGTTGTTGTCTTTTTATTATCAAAGTATAGGATTTTTTTATATATGCTGGATATTAGGCTCCTATCAGATATATGGCTATCAAATATTTTCTCCCACTGAATAGACTGCCTTTTCACTTTCTTGAAAACTCCTTTGAGGTGCAAAATTTTTTATTTTGAGGAGGTCTCATTTTTCTATTTTTTCTTTTGTTGCTCATGCTTTGGGTGTAAAGTTTATGAAACTAACTCCTGATGCAAGATCTTGTAGATTATCTTCTAGGACCTTTATGGTCTTGATATTATATCTATATCTTTGATTCATCTTGAGATAATTTTTGTATAAGGTGTGAGGTAGTGTCCCTTTCTCATTCTGTTGTATATAGATATCCAGTTCACCAAAAACCATTTGTTGAAGAGGCCATTCTCTCCCAGTTGAGTGGGCCTGATGGCCTTGTCAAATGACAGGTGACTGTATATGTAGGAATCTATATTAGAACTCTCAATTCGGTTCCATTGGCCAGGATATCTATCTTTGTGCCAATACCATGCAGTTATGACCATTATACCTTTCTAATATGTTTTACAATCAGGTAGTGTGATTCCTCAGATTTGATTTTTCTTTTTCAATATATCTTTGGCTATTCAGGGCCCGTTGCTCTTCCAAATAAATTTCATACTTAACTTTCCAAATTCAGTAAAAAAAGCTGTTGGAATTTTTATTTGGATTGCATTAAATCTGTAAATCAGTTTGGGTAGGTAGACATCTAATCATGTTTAGTCTTCATATCCATGAACTGGGAATACTGTTCCATTTATTTAAGTCTTCTTTGATTTCCTTTAACAGTATTGTATAGTTTTCTGTGTATAATTCATTTATATCTTTAGTTAACTTTATCTGAGGAATTTGACTCTGTTGCTATTGTAAATGGGATTTTTTTCTTGATATCCTCCTTAGATTGCTCATTATTGGTGTACAGAAATACTACTGATTTTTGCACATCCATCATATAACCTGCCACTTTTCTGAACTCATTTATAAGTTGTAGAAGCTTTGTTGTAGATTTCTCAGGGCTTTCTATGTATAGGATCATGCCATCTGAAAATAGTGAAATTTTTACTTCTTCCTTTCCTATTTGGATGACTTTTATATCTTTTTCTTGACTCTGTGCTCAATCAGGTACATCTAACACAATGTTAAATAAGAGGGATTAAAGTGGGCATCCTTGTCTTTTCCCTGATCTTAGAGGAAAAGCTTTTATGATTTCATCATTGAATATGATGTTAGCTTTGGGTTTTTCATATATACCCTTTATCATGTTGTGGAATTTCCCTTCTATTCCTGTCTTTTGCAGTATTTTCTTCAGTAAGGGTGCTGTATTTTGTCAAATGATTTTTCTGTATCTACAAGGATGATCATGTGATTTCATTCTCTCTGTTTATGTGGTGTATTACATTGATTGATTTTCTAATGTTGAATCATCCTTGCATACCAGGGATGAAAACAATTGGTCATGGTGTATAATTCATTTGACATATTGTTGAATATGATCAACAAGTGTGTTATTGTGGATTTTAGCATCTGGTTCATTAGAGAGTTTGGTCTATAGTTTTCCTTTCTTGTGGCAACTTTGTTTGGCTTTGGTATTATGGTGATTTTGGCATCATAGAATGAATTAAACAATGTTTTATCCACTTGTGTTTTTCCAAAGAGTTTAAGAAGGATTGGTGTTGGTGCTTTCCAAAATGTTTGGCAGAATTCACCTGTGAAGCTGTCTGTTCCTGGCTCTTCTTAGTTGGGAGTTTTTTTTATGACAAATTCTATCTTGTTACTTGTGATTGATCTGTTGAGTTTATCACTTTCTCCTTTCGTCAGTGTAGGCTACTTGTGTGTTCTTGGAATTTGTCCATTTCCTCTAAATTATCCATCTTTTAGGCATACAATTTTTCAAAGTATCATTTTATGCTACTCTTTATTTCTGTTTTGTCAGTGGTGATATCCCCTTCCTCATTTCTTAATTTATGTATTTGCATCTTCTCTCTTTTTTACTTTATTAGTCTATCAAAGAGTTTTTCAATTTTATTAATCCTCTCACTGAATCAGCTTTGGCTTTATTTTTTTTAGTGCTTTCTTATTTTCAATTTCATTTAGGTCTCCTCTAATCTTTGTTATTCCCTTTTTCTTCTTCCTTTGGGGTTAGTTGTTTTTCTTTTTCTAATTCCTCTATGTTTTCAGTTAGTTCTTTGAATTTAGCTCTTTCTTCATTTTTAATATTGGCATTTAAGGCTATGAATTTCCTTCTCAGTTCAGCTTTTCCTGCATCGAATAGGGTTTGAATTGTTATGTTGTCATTTTCATTCATTTCAAGATAATTACTGAATGCATTTGTGAATTCGTCCTTGACCCACTGTTCATCTAAGAACGTGTTGTTTAACTTCCATAGCTGTGTGCCTGTAGCAGATTGATACTGTTTATGAATTCCAAAAATAGATATTGCATTATGTTCATAAACTGCTTTGTCTCCCCAGGCATATTAGATTATATTGGATTCAGAGGTTTCACTTTTCCTTGATAAAACAATGATTATAGCTTCGATTGGGCCATCTTAGTAGGCTGTTTCATCCCTACCTCCTTGATGGGTGGGGACTCACAGAGTAATCATACCATAGAGAAGGGAGTTTTGAGTTTTAATGGACCCTGGGAAGTAACCACACAGAGAAGCAGAGCAGCTGAGCTCAGAGAGAATCAAGCCCCAGAGAGAGAGATTGAACCAGTTGCCTGACAATCCACAGTTGGCCTTGTGGAGAGAGCAGGGCAGCTGAGCCAGAGAGAAACAAGCCACTGGAAGAGAGGAAACCAATAAGCCTGAACTTTTGGCAGACATCAGCAGGCATCTTGGTCCAACACGTAGCAACAGACTTTAGTGAGGTAAGTAACTTATGCTTTATGGCCTGGTAACTATAGGCTTCTACCCCAAATAAATACCCTTTGTCAAAGCCAACCAATTACTGGTATTTTGCATCAGCACCGCTTTGGCTGACTAATACAGAATTTAGTACTGGAGACAAGGGTTGTGCTTTTGCAATTACCAAAATGCTGGGAGAATTATATAAATGGGTAAGGGGTATTATTTGGAGGAATTGTGAGATACCTGATGGAAAAATTCTAGACTACTTTGAAGAGACTCTTGTTAGTAATGTGGATGCTGAAGAGACTTTTTATGATGCCTTAGAAGTAAATGATGAAACTATTATTGGAAAATGGAGGAAAGGTGACCATGTATAAAGTCGCAGAGAACTTAACAAATTTGACTCCTGATACTTTATGGAAGGCAGAATTTGAAAATGACAGGCCTGGGCATTTAGCTGAAGAACTGTCCAAAGTACACTTGGAGAATGTAGTTTGGATTCTCCTCGCAGCTTGTATAAAATTCTAGACAAGAAGATTAGTTGATGACTGAATTGTTGGGCTCAAATAAATCAGAAACCGATTCTATAAATTCCAAGACTCTGGAAATCAAGCTCCCAGATGATAGTGCTCCAATTGAGAACTTATCTAAACTTGGAACTTTTAAATCAGGATTGAAAATTCAGTTATCTAGAAAATATGTGTGGAAATTCTTACTGTCTGATGGCTTGGACGCCTGCTTCCTGTATGCTAAACCAACAAACTTTTTGAGAGGGATGTAGATACTAAAACTTTTGTCAGCTTGGACAAAAAGGACATCAACAAGAGAGAAGGAAGAGGAAACAGCTTTAAGAGGAAAACCGTGGAAGCTTAGTTCTGGAATTAAGACATCACTCTGAGCGGAGAAGAACATTGCCCATGTGTACAGAAAGGGTGAGTTTGCCCTGGCCTTGAAGAGGGTGATGTTCTCACCCAATGTTCAGGGAGAATTTTGCAACCCAAGATACAGAGTGGGTAGAGCACATTCCTCAAGGATTAGGGCAGTTAAGTCCAGCACCTCATAGGTCTGGGAGGGGTGTTCTTGTTCCCCATGGATTAGGAAAGACCAGGTCATCAACTGGTTGCTCAGAGAGGGTTGAGCCTGTATGCCAAAGGTTGTCTTCACTTCACTGCACTAAGGGGGTTAAGACTCTAACCCAAAAATTCTGTAATGTGTAGCAATCACTGCATTGCTCTTGGAGGGTGATGTCTGGAGCTTGGTTGCCACCCAGATTCTTGATGAGGGTGATACCAAGAAAGTGGCCATTATGCAAACTTGTGGAAAGGGTGGGTACCCATGTGGCCCCAAGGAGAAGAAACCTTCATCTTAAGAATAACTCTTAGATTTTGATGCCCAATGAAGTATGTCCTTCAGGTTTACTGAACTGTAGAGGACCCATGACTCATATTTCCCTAAAAATTTCTCATTATTTTAATGAAATTCTTCATCCTTTGTCTGTCCATTTATGTATGAAGCAGATAAATTGTTTTGTAAGTTTCAGAGGTCTATAGCAGATGGGACTTTGCCCCAAGACAAACTGTATTTCTTTAAACTTAATACACTATGATTTTGTACTTAATATTGTTATTGAATTAAGTTTTTTTTTTAATAATGTAATATCTTTTTGGACTTCAGAGAGTGGAGTATGGCAGTTTGATATTGTTTATGAATTCCAAAAATAGATATTGGATTATCTTTGTAAACTGGTCTTTTCCTTGGGGCATATTATATTATATTGGATTCAGAGGTTTCAATTTTACTTGATTAAATAATGATTAAGACTTTGATTGGACCACATCTGTACGATGTTGTGTCTCCACTCCCTTGGGGGATGGGATCACACAGAGAAACCACACCACAGAGAAGGGAGTTTGTTGTTTTAATGGAGCTCAGGAGTAAGCACAAAGAGGAGCAGAGCAGCTGAACCCAGAGAGATTCAAGCCCCAAGGAGAGGTATAGCTAGTCACCTGATAGCTTACAGTTGGCCTTGTGTAGAGAGAAACAAAGCCCTAGGAAAAGATGAACCCAGGAAGCCTGAAATCTTGGCAGATGTTGGCAGCCATCTTGCTCCAACTCATGCCAACACATTTTGGTGAACGGAAGTAACTTATGCTTTATGGCCTGGTAACTGTGGGCTTCTACCCCAAATAAATACCCTTTATATAAGCCAACAGATTTCTGGTGTTTTTCATCAGTACCCCTTTGTCTGACTAAAACAGTGCCTAAATTGGTTCTCTGCCACTTACTGATTTCCAGCTTCCTTTCATTGTGGTCAGATAAATTAGTTTGTATAATTTCAATCTTTCTGAATATATTGAGAGTTTTTCTGTGGCCCCGCATATAGTCTATCTTGGAGAATGGTTCATGTGCACTAGAGAAGAATCTGTATCTTGCTTTATTTGGGTGTAATGTTCTCTATATCTGAAAGGTCTAGATCCTCTATTGTATTATTCAAAGTCTCTGTTTCTTTCTTGTTCCTCTGTTGAGTTGTTCTGTCTAATGGTAATAATGGTATTAAACTCCCCCACATTTATTGTAGAGTTACCTATTTCTCCAATTAATTTTTCCAATGTTTGCATCATGTATTTTGAGGCACCCTGATTAGGTGCATAAATGTTTATGATTGTTCTTTCTTCTTGATAGAATACCCCTTTTATTAATATATAGGTTCCTCCTTTGTCTCTTACAATAGTTTCTTTTAATTTAAAGTCTATTTGGTCAATATTAGAACAGTTATTCCTGCCATTTTTGGTTATTGTTTGCATGCAAATTTGTTTTCAAACTATTCACTTTCAATCTCCTTGTGTCCCTGTGTTTAAGGTGAGTTTCTTATTGACATCATATACATGAGTCACAATTCCTTATCCATTCTGCCAATATGTGTCTCTTGATTGGAGAAGTTAATACATTAACATTCAATGTTATTACTGTCAAGTAATTACTTACAATAGCCATATTTTCTTCATTCTTACACTCTTTTCAAAACCTCTCTCTCCTTTTTTTCCCTTTCAACCTGCAGAACTCCCTTTAGTATTTCACGAAGGGCAGGTTTCTTGTTCACAAACTCTCTTAATTTCTGTTTATCTCCAAATAGTTGAACTCTCCCTCAGTTGTGAATGTCATGTTTGCTGGATACAGAATTCTTGGCTAACAGTTTTTTTTTCTTTACTTTATTACCTTAATTATGTCACGCCACTGTCTTCTTTTCTCCATGGTTTCAGATCAGAAATCAACAGTTACTCTTATCAAGCTTCCCTTGTATTTGATGAATCTATTTTCTTGCTGCTTTCAGTATTCTGTCTTTGTCTTGATCATTGGAAAATTTCATAAGTATATGTCTTGGGGTGGGCCTGTTAGGATTTATAGAAATTGGAGTGTGCTGCACTTCCTGGATATGTACATCTGTTTCCCTCAAAAGAATTGGAAAATTTTCAGCTATTATTTCCTCATACATTCGTTTTTGATTCTTTCCTTTCTTTTCTCCCTTTGAGATTATTATAATGTATATATTGTGTTTTTCATGTTGGCATTCAATTCCCTGAGTCCCTGCTGATTTTTTCCTATCTTTTTATCTACGTGTTCTACTATCTGTCTGACATCAGGAATACAGTCTTTGACATCACTGATTCTTTCCTCCATCTGTTCAAATCTGCTTTATGTGTTTCCAGCATATTTTTTATTTCTTGCATTGTGCCACTCATCACCATTAGATCCATTATCTTTTTATGTATGTTTACAATTTCTTCAGTATGTTTCCCCATTGTCTTCCTCATATCCTTTGCCTCTTTCTTCACTTCATTAAGTTGATTCATGATATTTGTTTGGACATCCCTGATTAGTTGACCTACATTCTGCATATCCTCCTGCTATTTTAGAGTTCATTAGACTTGCCCATGTCTCCTTGTTTCTTAGTATGGCTGGTAATTTTTTGTTGGTATCTAAGCAAGTGTTTATCTTGATGTGCTTGTTCAGTGGTTAGAGTCTCTTCCTATTCTAGGGTTTTATTTTTAGTCTTTTTTTTCCTGTGGTAATGTTTCTTTTTGACAATTGGTTCCTCTTTTTCTATATCCTTGCAGGTGTTTCTGTTCCCTGAAAAAAAAATACTATGGCAAGAGAAAAGAAAGAGATAAGAATGGAAACAGAATACTAGTGTTCATAAAAATAAAAATAGATAGAAGAGGATCCATACAAGAGTTAGGAAAGTAAATAAGTAATATGAATAAAAATCATAAAAATACAAACAAATAAAAATATTAAAAGTGGAATAGAAAAATGAAACAGGAAACAAAGTGGAAAAAAAGATAGAAT
>JAQZBX010087387.1:0-12873 GCA_029593785.1 Cabassous unicinctus
CACCTCACAGGACTTTGTCAAAAGGGTGAAAAGGCAGCCAACTCAATGGGAAAAAATATTTGGAAATCACATATCTTATAAGTGTTTAATATCCAGGGTATATAAAGAGATGTTACAACTCAACAATAAAAAGATAAACCACCCAATTAAAAAATGGGCAAAAGACTTGAATAGACATTTGTCCAACGAAGAAATACAAATGGTGATTAAAAAGAACACATGAAGAAATGGTCAACATCACTCATGATTAGGGAAATGCAAATCAAAACTACAATGAGATATCATTTCACACCTATCAGAATGGCCACTATTAAAAAGACAGAGAACTACAAGTGTTGGAGAGGATGTACAGGATAGGAACACATATTCACTGTTGGTGGGAATGCAGAATGGTACAGCCATTGTGGAGGATGGTTTGGCAGTTCCTAAAGACGTTGAATATAGACTTGCCATGTGACCCTGCAATACCACTACTGGGTATATACTCAGAAGAACTGACAGCAGTGACACAAACAGACATCTGCACACTGATGTGCATAGCAACATTATTCACGATTGCCAAAAGTTGGAAACAACCCAGGTGTCCACCAACAGATGAATGGATAAACAAACTGTGGTCTAGTCACACGATGGAATATTATGCAGCTATAAGAAGAAATGAAGTCATGAAGCATATGACAATATGGATGAACCTGGAGGACATAATGTTGAGTGAAGCAAGCCAGACACAAAAGGACAAATACCGTATGACTGCGTTACTATGAACCAAATATATTGTGTAACATATTGTTTGATTAAAAAAAGATTATATGTATCCAGTACATTTAATTGAGAAATGTTTGTATTTATTCATCTGTGCTTAGTTTTTACTTTTTAATTGTTTATATTTTCAATTATTAAATGTACAAAATAAAGTTAAAAAAAAGTATAAGCAGAGAATACAGGCATTAGATATTTGCTCTGGCTACTTCAGTCTTGACACTCTTTTTATCTTTGGTAAATGCATCTCACATTCACACTGGTGGAAGTTCCATATAATGCATACTGGTACATATTACTTAAATATATAGCAAAACTTTAAGGTGAATGTAAGCTTTTGTGTTGAACTTTTTGTAAAGTCCTGGCATTAATTATATTTTAAAAACTTACAATTTTAATCTAAAAAATACCTTTTTATAATGAAAAGCAAACATTTATAATTTTTTTTTCATTGAGACACAATTCATATACTATAAAATTCACCCTTATAAAGTGTACAATTCATTAGTTTTTAGTATAGTTGCAAAGTTGTGCATCATCATTATCTAATTACAGAACATTTCATCACCCCAATAAGAAACCCCATATGCATTAGCAGTCACTCCCCATTTCCTACTCCCCTTAAGCCCTGGCAAGCACTAATCTACTTTCTCTCTGTGGATTTGCATACTGTGGACATTTCATACAAATGGAATCATATTATATATGGTCTTTTGATTTTTCAAGGTTCTTCCACGTTGTAGCATGAATCAGTACTCCATTTCTTTTCTTTTCTTTTTTTTTTCAGATACCGGGGCCAGGGATTGAACCTGGGATCTTGTATGTGGTATGCCAGTGTGCAACCATTTGAGCTACACTGGCTCCATCCATTTATTTGTATAGCCAAATAATATTCCATTGTATAGATATACCATATTTTATCCACTCATCCACTCATCAGTTCAAAGACATTTGGGTTGTTTCTGCTTTTTAGCTATTATAAATAAGGCTGCTACAAACATCCATGTGTAAATTTTTGTGTGGACATATTTTTCATTTCTCTTGCGTATATACTTAGGAGTAGAACTGCTGACTTATATGGTAACTCTATGTTTAATAATTTGTGGAGTTGCGAGTCTGTTTTCCAAAGCACCTGCAACTTTTATATTCCCTCCAGCAATGAATAAGGGGGAAAATTTCTCCATATCCTTTTCAACATTTAGTCTTTTTTATTTTAACATCCTAGTATGGGTGAAGTGGTGAAAAATTCTTTTATTAAAAAAATGTGTTAATTTAACACTTCACTGACATGAAGATGTCCCTGTACCCTTTGGGACAAGTCATTTTATAAATATAAATGTAAAAATATATGTGAAATCAATACCTTTTTCATGTATGTGCTAAACTTTGGAACATCTACAGACCGTATTACTGAAATAAATTCTGGGAAAGACATTTAGAAAGTGATAGTGATCTTTAAAATAATTTGTTTTTAAAAAATTACACTGTAAGCTTTTGCTCTTTTGTGAATTTAGGATATGTGGGTGATTCTGAGAACAATGTCAACTCTATAGGAAGTTAAAGACTTAGCTTTTAGCCCCATCTGTTCTTCTTATTCATTATAAAGCACCTGAAAGTTACTTTTAGCACTAATATTCTTTCCCTATATTGAAAAGCTAAGTAACAGTAGCTATCTCCTAGAAACTTGAGAATACCAACTTTAACAAACTGATGCTTTTGTACACCAAATGATAATTTTAAAGGACTAATCTAGTCCCATGTTGTTTATACAGCAAAAGCATTTGCCTCACAGCATTATGCCCTTGTAATAATTATAACTATTTTAATTTCTTAAAATGAACTATGAAAATATTTTACATTAGAGCTGTAAAAGTAGCTCCAGCAGTGAGGAACAGATGAAGACAAGAGCAAAGCTTGATAATTTCAGGTAACATTTTCTTGTTTTACTAAGATAACATTTTACTTTGTTGACTCAGACTGCTCATCTTATCTTCTTAATTTGTACTTCATATTTGAACTAAGCCATTATTCACACATTAAAAACTTTATGTTTAGCATTGTAATTCTGCATAGTAAACTTAAGAGGTCAAATTTCCTATAAACTTCATGAGAATCTCTATCCTCATAACCATCCCATCCCAGGCCCCAAATTTGGCTAGATTTGTTTTTATGCTCTATTTGCAACTGAGTTTTCAGTCTTCTTAAGACCCACCTATGTATCCCACAGTACTTTAAAATAAATAAATAAATAAATAAACAAATAAATAAATGATATATATTCCTAGAATGAACTGTTTGCTCTGAAGGAATATTCATTGCAACAGAGATTTTTGTGCTGGAAGCATGAGAAAACTTTTAAAAGGGAAAAAGCTATTGTATAAAGAGGTACAAAGAGGTTAACCCAGAAGAAATGCTCTTAGGCTACAATAAATTAAACTCCAAGTAGGATGGCTTGTTCTGCAATATTCAGAAATAACTGCAGGAGAGATGTCACCATGGCATTCAATTTTCAGAAATGGAAGAACCCATTTGAACAAAAGCACTGGGTAAAACATTAAGTAACAATAGGTTTTCATAATATTTACATTACAGTCTTCATATACACAGTATGGGTAAGTTTTACTAGTTATCCGCTGATGTACTAGGCCAAGCACGTATATGGTTTATTCTATCAACAAGGTCATCCTTGAGTAAGAAGGCCAAAGACTTTTATAATTTTTTTTTTTTTAAGATTTTATTTATTTATTTATTTCTCCCCCCTTCGTTGTTTTTGCTCTTGCTGTCTGCTCTGTGTGTTCTTCTGTGTCTGCTTGTCTTAGGTGGCACCAGGAACCCATCCTGGGACCTTCTGTAGTAGAGAGAGGTGCTCAGTCTCCTGCGCAACCTCAGCTCCCTGGTCTGCTGTGTCTCTTATCATCTCTCCTCTGTGTCTCTTTTTTGTTGTGTCATCTTGCTGCGCCAACTCTCCGCCTGGACCAGCACTCCATGGGGGCCAGCACTCCTGTGCGGACCAGCACTCTGCATGGGCTAGCTCTCCACTTGGGCCAGCTTGCCCCGTGGGCCAGCTTGCTTTTCACCAGGAGTCCCCGGGAATCAAACCCTGGACCTCCTATATGGTAGACGGGAGCCCAATCACCTGAGCCACATCTGCTTCCCTGACTACTATAATTATTAACTTTTTATTTAATCTATTTTTTTTTATTCCAATGAGAAACAATATATTTTTTTATTTTGTCCACAAAACGTTCATGGCTTCCCCATATTAAAACTGGACATTTATTCTGAACCAAGTTACCTAATCTTACTTGGTAGCCCAGCATTCTATGGCAAAATATTAAAAAAGTATTCATGTTTTTCTTTTAAAAATATAAATCTGACTCATTGCTTATATAATTAGATATGCATCATGGATGTAAATAACATAACATAAAGACATTATAGTTATATAAAAAGAAAAGTATACGTGTCAGTCCAGAGAAACTGAATCAACAGACTCTATGTACACATATGTGTGTGTATGTGTGTGTGTATACAGAGGGAGGGAGGAATGGATGGAGGGAGAGGAGGAAGAGGAAAAGAAAAAGAAAGAGAGAGAGAGAGAGAGAGAGATTGACTGATTATAAGGAATTGCTTCACTCAATTGTGAAGGCTGTCAAGTCTGAATTCCATAGGGCAGGCCAGAGGCTGGAAATTCTGGTAAGAGTGATGCTAAAGTCTTTAGACTGAATTCCTTAGGCTAAAGACTCAGGAAACTTAGGGAAAAGTAGGCAGTATGGTCCTGAGGCAGAATTCTTTCTTTTTCCAGAAACCTCAGTTCTCTGAATTTAAAATACCTGACTGATTGGATAAGGCTCACCCACATTATCAGGAGTAATCCACTTTACTTAAAGTTAACTGATTGTAGATGCTAATCTCATCTATAAAATATGTCCACAGCAACACCTAGGCCAGTGTTTAACCAAACAAAAGAACACGGTAACCTAGCCAAGTTGACACACAGAATTAACTCACAATGTACCTGCCAGAGAAATGATATCATTGCAGGTAACTGTATTTGGGAAAGGGGAGGTTAGAGAAGAAAGTTAGTTTTTACATTACATGATTTGAGGTAGTAATTTCACTAAAGGCATTTCCAAATTTTTGATATTAGCAATTTTAAAAATACAAAACTAAGTACTTTCCATTTAAATAATTTTGGCTGAGAAACATCTTACTCTCTAGTAAAGTAAGACTTTGGTTGGTTAATTTTTTGACATCCTGAAAACATCTGAAAGATCTGAATCCAGAAATAAGCATGCTTGTCTCACCATACTCAATCTACAATGAATAATCTTTTACTTTAAAAAAAGAAAAAAAGGTCAAATAAATTTTTATGTAGTTTTACATATTTCAGAATATATAAAATTATATATGCATTTATATATATTTCCATATACATAAATTACTACCACCATTTACAATTGATTTTGCAAAAACTTAAAGAATTTCCTTATAGGTACTTTAAAAAAAAAAAATCAATTTTATTGATACATATTAATAAAACATACAATTTATCCAAAATATACAATCAATGGTATTTGGTATAATCACAGAGTTGTGTGTTCATCACTTCAGTCATTACTAAAGCATTTTCATTATTTCAATAATCTTTTTTTTTTTAACTTTATTTGTACATTAAAAAATTGAAAATATAAACAATTAAAAACTAAAAAGTAAACATAGACGAATAAATATATACATTTCTCAATTAAATGTAATGGATACATATAAATTTTTTTTTTAATCAAACAATACGTTACACAATATATTTCGTTCATAGTAACGCATTCATACAGTATTTGTCCTTTTGTGTCTGGCTTGCTTCACTCAGCATAATGTCCTCCAGGTTCATCCATGCTGCCATATGATTTACGACTTCATATCTTCTTACAGCTGCATAATATTCCATCGTGTGAATAGACCACAGTTTGTTTATCCATTCATCTGTTGATGGACACCTGGGTTGTTTCCAATTTTTGGCAACGTTGAATAATGTTGCTATGAACATCGGTGTGCAGATACCTGTTCGTGTCACTGCTCTCAGTTCTTCTGGGTATCTACCCAGTAGTGGTATTGCAGGATCACATGGCAAGTCCATATTCAACTTCTTTAGGAACTGCCAAACATTCCTCCATAGTGGTTGTACCATTCTGCATTCCCACCAACAGTGAATAAGTGTTCCTATCCTGTACATCCTCTCCAACACTAGTAGTTCTCTGTCTTTTTAATAGTGGCCATTCTGATAGGTGTAAAATGATATCTCATTGTAGTTTTGATTTGCATTTCCCTAAACATGAGTGATGTTGGACATTTCTTCATGTGTTTTTTTGCCATTTGTATTTCTTCTTTGGAGAAATGTCTATTCAAGTCTTTCGTCCATTTTTTAATTGGGTCCTTTGCCTTTTTATTGTTAAGTTGTAACATCTCTTTATATATCCTGGATATTAAACCCTTATCAGATATGTGATTTCCAAATATTTTTTTCCCATTGAGTTGGCTGCCTTTTCACCCTTCTGACAAAGTCCTGTGAGGTGCAAAAGTGTTGAATTTTGAGGAGGTCCCATTTATCTACTTTTTCTTTTGTTGCACGTGCTTTGGGTGTAAGATCCAAGAAACCACAACCTACTACAAGGTCTTGAAGATGTTTCCCTACATTTTCTTCTAGTAGTTTTATGGTCCTGGCTTTTATATTTAGATCTTTGATCCATTTTGATTTGATTCTTGTATAGGGGGTGAGATAGGGGTCCTCTTTCATTCTTTTGGTTATACATATCCAGTTTTCCCAACACCATTTGTTGAAGAGACTGTTTTTTCCCATTAGCGTGGGCTTGGTAGGTTTGTCAAAAACCAATTGACTGTATAGTTGAGGCTTTATTTCTGGGTTCTCAATTCTATTCCACTGATCAATGTGTCTATCTTTATCCAGTACCATGCTGTTTTGACCACTGTAGCTTTGTAATGTGTTTCAAGGTCAGGAAGTGAAATTCCTCCCACATTGCTCTTCATTTTAGAATGCTTTTGGCTATTTGGGTGCACTTACCCTTCCAGATGAATTTGGTAATTGCCTTTTCTAATTCTGTAAAGTAAGCTGTTGGGATTTTGATTGGTATTGTATTGAATCTATAAACCAGTTTGGGGAAGATTGACATCTTCGTGATATTTATTCTTCCAATCCATGAATACGGAATGTCTTTCCATTTGTTTAGGTCTTTTTAAATTTCTTTTAGCATTGTTTTGTAGTTTTCTGCATATAGGTCATGTACTTCTTTGGTTAAATTAACTCCTAGATATTTGAGTCTTTTTGTTGCTATTGAAAATGGAATTTTCCTCCTGATTTCCACCTCAGGTTGTTCAGTACTAGTGTACAAAAACATTACTGATTTTTGCGTGTTGATCTTCTATCCTGCCACTTTGCTGAACTCATTTATTAGTTCAAGTAGCTTTGTCGTGGATACTTCAGGATTTTCTAAGTACAGGATCACGTCATCTGCAAACAGTGAGAGTTTTACTTCCTCTTTTCCTATTTGGACGCCTTTAATTTTTTTTTCTTGTCTAATTGCCATAGCTAGAACTTCTAGGACAATGTTGAATAACAATGGTGACAGTGGGCATCCTTGCCTTGTTCCCGATCTTAGAGGGAAAGCTTTCAATGTTTCCCCATTGAGTATGATGTTGGCTGTGGTTTTTTCATATATGCCTTTTATCATATTGAGGAATTTTCCTTTTATTCCTATCTTTTGAAGTATTTTTATCAAAAAAAGGATGTTGGATTTTGTTGAATGCCTTTTCTGCCTCTATTGAGATGATCATGTGGTTTTTTTCCCTTCAATTTGTTAATGTGGTGTATTACATTGATTGATTTTCTTATGTTGAACCAGCCTTGCATACCAGGAATAAATCCCACTTGGTCATGATGTATAAGTCTTTTGATATGCTGTTGGATTCGATTTGCAAGTCTTTTGTTGAGAATTTTTGCATCTATGTTCATTAGAGAGGTAGGTCTGTAATTTTCTTGTAGAATCTTTATCTGGCTTTAGTATTAGGGTGATGTTGGCTTCATAAAATGTGTTGGGTAATTTTCCCTCCTCTTCAATTTTTTGGAAGAGTTTAAACAGGATTGGTGTTAATTCTTTTCGAAATCCTTGGTAGATTTCACCTGTGAAGCCATCTGGTCCTGGACTTTTCTTTGCTGGGAGCTTTTGATGACGGATTCAATCTCCTTAATTGTTTGTTAAGTTCTTGTATTTCTTGCAGCGTCAGGGTAGGTTGGTTATGTGTTTCTAGAAATTTGTCCATTTCATCTAGGTTGTCTAGTTTGTTGGCATATAGTTTAGCATAATATCCTCTTATGATTCTTTTTATTTCTGTGAGGTCATTTGTAATTTCCCCCCTTTCATTTCTGATTGTATTTATTTGCATCTTCTCTCTTTTTTTCTTTGTTAGTCTAGCAAGGGGTTTGTCAATTTTATTGATCTTCTCAAAGAACCAGCTTTTGCTTTTGTTGATTTTCTCTATTGTTTTTCTGTACTCATTTTCATTTATTTCTGCTCTATTATTTATTATTTCTTTCCTTCTGCTTGCTTTGGGATTGGTTTGCTGTTCTTTTTCTAGTTTCTCTAGTTGTTCAGTTAAATCTTTGAGTTTAGCTCTCTGTTGTTTTTTAATATAGGCATTTAAGGCTATAAATTTCCCTCTTAAGACTGCCTTCGCTGTATCCCATAAGTTTTGATACGTTGTGTTCTCATTTTCATTTGTCTCAATATATTTACTGATTTCACTTGCAATTTCTTCTTTGACCCATCGAATATTTAGGAAAGTGTTGTTCAGTCTCCACACATTTGCAAATTTACTTTTTTCCTGTCTGTTATTGATTTCTAGTTTTATTCCATTATGATCTGAGAAGGTGCTTTGTATAATTTCAATCTTTTTATATTTATTGAGAGCTGAATTGTGACCTAACATGTGGTTTATCCTGGAGAAACATCCATGGGCACTCAAGAAGAATGTATAACCCGTTGAGTTTAGATCAATTGTTCTGTATATGTCTGTTAGGTCTGACTTGTTTACCATGTTGTTCAAGTTCTCTCTTTCCTTGTTGATCTTTTGTTTAGTTGTTCTATCTAATGAGGTGAGAGGGGTGTTGAAGTCTCCGACGATTATTGTAGAAATGTCTTTTTCTCCCTTCAGTTTGGCCAGAGTTTGTCTGATATATTTTGGGGCACCCTGGTTAGGTGCGTAGATATTTATGACTGTTATATCTTCCTGGTGGATCGTCCCTTTTATTAATATATAATGGCCTTCCGTATCTCTTATCACTTTTTTGCATTTAAAGTCTGTTTTGTCTGATATTAGTATAGCTACTCGTGCTCTTTTCTATTTACTATTCGCGTGGAGTATCTTTTTCCAACCTTTTACTTTCAGCCGATTTGTATCCCTGGGTCTGAGGTGAGTTTCTTGTAAGCAGCATATGGATGGCTCATGTTTTTTTATCCATTCTGTCAGCCTGTATCTTTTGATTGGGGAATTTAATCCATTCACATTCAATGATAATACTGAAAATGCACTCTTTATTTCCTCCATTGTATTCTTTGGTTTTCATATGTCTTCTTGTTTTTGTCTCTCATTTTACTCTTTTGGTTATCCTTTCTGCTTTTCTTTCTTCTATACTTTCCTCCAAGCCTCCCTCTCTTGTCTTTTTCTTTCAGGTTCTAAGGCTTTCTTTAATAGTTCCTGCAAAGGTGGATTCTTTTTTGCAAACTCTCTTAGTTTCTGTTTGTTTGTGAATACTTTATACTCACCTTCATATTTGAAGGACAGTTTTGCCGGATAAAGAATTCTTGGCTGGCAGTTTTTCTCTTTCAGTTTCCTAATTGTATCATACCACTGTCTTCTCGCCTACATGGTTTCTGAAGAGAAATCTGCACTAAGTCTTACTGGACATCCTTTGTATGTGATCGTTTGCTTCTCTCTTGCTGTTCTGAGAATTTTCTCTTTATCTTTTACATTTGACATTCCGAATAGTATGTGCCTTGGCGTATGTCTATTTGGATTTATTCTCATTGGGGTACGGTATGCTTCTTGGACATATAAGTTCATTTCTTTTGTGAGAGTTGGGAAATTTTCAGCTATTATTTCCTCAAATACTCTTTCTGCCCCTTTTCCTTTCTCTTCCCCTTCTGGAACTCCCATGACACGTATGTTGTTGTGTTTTGTGTTGTCATTCAACTCTCTGAGCCCCTGCTCAATTTTTTCCCATTCTTTTCTCTCTCTGTTCTTTTCTCTCTTCAATTTTAGCTGCTCTGTCTTCGGTATCACTTATTCTTTCTTCTATCATTTTGAGTCTGCTGTTGTATGCCTCAAATGTGCTTTTGACTTCACCTATTGTGTCTTTCATTCCTATGAACTCTGTTACTTTTCGGTTCAGGATTTCAAATTCTTCTTATCGTTCGCTCAATGTCTTCTTGATGTCATTTATCTCTTTAACTATATTGTCTTTCATCTCATTAATTTGATTTTGGAAATTTGTGCTCATCTCACTGATTAGTTCTCTTAAATTCTGCATCTCTTCTGGGACTTTGATGTATTCCTTTTCTTGAGCCATGTCTTCTATTTTCTTAGTATGGCTCGTAATTATTTGCTGGTGTTTAGGCATCTGATTAGGTTGTATTTTACTTAGATGTTCTATCTCTTTCTCTTTTATAGGGTTTTAGTGGCAGGAGGTTGTGAGTTACCACAGCTCTTTCATTTTTGGCTCAACCTTGATTGTTAGGATTGTCCTGCTGGTTGCTCAAAACTGGGCACTAGACCCAGTAATTGGTTGTAGAGTCGTTTCCTAGGGCCTTGGGCAGGGAGGCTAAAGAGGCCAGGAAAAGCCTCTCCTATTTAATTTTCTTATGTGCACTTCCTTGGTCTGCCAGGAGATGGCAGTCGTTGGCAGCTCTCAATTCAATGCCTGGTCGGAGTGTATTTGTTGTGACACAGATCAGATCAATGTGATAGAGCTTCCTGTCTGGGGGCTAAGAGCCTTGTAATTTAAACTTTCGGTGACAGTTCTCCAGTCTTCTCTGACAGCTCCCTCCCTTTTCCCAGCTAGGAAATATTTCCTCTCCCCTCTGAATCCTCAACAATCAGTCCCTGTTAGTAGGGGAGGAGATTGGGAGGTTTGTGTATCTTTAGCCCCTTGCAAGCTCCAAGGTAAACAATGGCGCAGCCCCATCCGGCCTGGAAGGGTCTCGAGACAGGACAGACCAAACCTGGGAGTCAAAAGCAGGGTCAGCCCCAGGCTCTCTCTCCCCTCTCCTCTGGAGTCCTCAACAATTAGTCCAGGCTAGAAGAGAGGGAGATTGCGAGGGTCGGATTTCTCCAGTCCTTCCTAGGCTCCCATGGCAAACCGCCGTGTGGAAGGGTCTGTGGGGCTCCGCAGCCCAAATTTGCGGATCAGAACCTGAGTCAGCCTAAGGCTGTGTCCCTCTCTCGCCCCTTTCTGGGAGTGGTAGATCCCTGGAGCCCCCTTTGTCTTTAGTCGCAGGCCCAGAGACCTGAGAATCTAAGGAGTGTGGGGGAGGGTGCTGGCAGCAGCAGCCACTGATTGCAACTCACGGTTCTGTCATCACGATTTCCCTCTTTTGTCCCTCTCTCCTCTGGATGGTGTGCAGCCTTCACCTGCTGTCCTAAACCCTAGAAGATCTATTTTGGGGCTGTTTCAGCCTGTTCCGTAGCTATTTTTCTGGAGAAGAGATTCCTGTGTCTTACTAGTCAGCCATCTTCCAGATGTCTCTCAATAATCTTATATATATATGTTTAATATCCCCATATCTTTAATATTTAAATATGATGGTCATTTTATCAGTTGGTGAGAAAGCAGATCAGAATTTCCTATTATTTAGATTATACCAATTAAGTATATTGTAATATGTCCTCTTAGTGGGGTGTGGCTATTCTCTATTTGGGAATCACTATATGTAATGAGAGAAGGTGCTGATAGGAAGGAGTAGGTTGCAAAGGTGGAAAACATGTTAAGAACAATTTTACCAATTTAGAGAATACATCTGAAATTGCTTTCTGTTCATGTTGACATTAAAATAGGTAGAAAATATTATCTTAGAGAGTTTACTTTTTTGTATTGTCTACCTATTTTTCCACCAACTGCTCTCTTTCACTTTTAAGTTATCTTTACATTACCAAATTTTAAAATATACACATATATACTGAATCAAATCTATTTTCAATGAAAATTGAGGCAGCAATTACAGAAGTTTAAAAATATACATATAAAATTATAAAGAAAGAAGCTATAAAGATAAGGGAGTGCTAGTAAGTTTCAATTATGAAACTTTCCACATTGAAAAGAAAGGGAAAAAGAGACCTTTGGTAGGGAAAACATAAAAGTACCATCTATGTTGTAACAATGATTACTACAGGACTTGAGAAAAGAATTTAAAAGGCCTTTGGGGATTTATCCAAAGGTCTCTGCCATTTAGATGATTTCTTCAACCAGTTCAATTCTCAGCTGTAATACTACATCTGTCACTTTTGGCTTAGAAACTAATTCTAAAATGAATGTGAGAAATCTTTTTTTGCTAAGTTAAAAACGCTGAGTATGTTTAACAACTGTACCATGGATTTATAAGAATTTCAAGCATGCATTTAGAGTAATTCAATGCATCTATTATATCATGATCAAATAAAGTACATAATGTTATTAAAAAAAATAAATATGTAGTAATATTTGGCCATTTTATAAAGGCAAAAAAATAAGTACTTCAGTTATGTGAAGATAAAATAAAGTACTTAAGTGAAACAAATATATTATGAAAAGAATGTTGCCTTAAAATAAATCAAAGCATACATGAGATTAAATTAGAGTAAAACATTTTATAACAGTATCTGCATGATTTTTTCTCGTTTGTGACAAACACTTAAAATTCTGCTTGAATCATCCTCTGAACAAAAAGCATTTATTATATCAATGCTTCACAGCACTCAAAACTATTTCACGCTGCTTTCAATTATACCTCAAAGTGTTGGGCTACATTAAAGGAAAAAAACCCAGAATAAATAAAACAATCTAAAAAA
>JAQZBX010087388.1:0-12873 GCA_029593785.1 Cabassous unicinctus
CCTTGGAATGTGTATTTTATGAGCATCCTAGGAAAAATTTGATAAACAACAGTTTGGGGACACACTTGCTGTATGGTCTGTCAAAGACATCACTTGGAAATTTAGAAATATAGGTTCTCAGGCCCTACCTCAGACCTGCTGAATTAGAATCTGCATTTTAAGAAGCTCCCCCAGGTGATTCTTATGCACATTGAAATTTGAGGAGCACTGGGTCTCAAACTTTAGTGTGCATGATAATCTCCCATATTGTTTGTTAAAACCCAAATTGCTGGGCCCCATTCCCAGAGTTTCTGATTCAATAGGTCTGGGGTGGGGCTGTGAATTTGCATTTCTAACAAGTTCCCTGGTGATGCTGATGATACAGTTCCCAGGACCACACGTGGAGAACCACTGGATTAGAGAATGGTGAAGACCTAAATAAGCACTTGAGTAAGGGAATGACTGTATAAAACTTCCTGCTTCGATGTCACTATCCTTTATTATGTTCTTTCTAACTAAGCACCAGGAAGATTGAGTGCTGCCAAGCATATGAGTCTGAGGTTCTTGGGATGATTTCAGTCTGAGTACAGGGGAGGGAGTGACTCTTGGAAACCTGTGGTATGATTTTAGGCCCTTTTTCAGAAATTGTTAAATGTGAGGGACACATTTTAGGGGTTAACATCAGCACAAGTATGACATATATGACATCTTAAAGCGAGATGTATTGATTTTAATAAGTAAAGCCCCCTTCTTTTACCACAAAAAATGCTTTTATGATTAACGTACTAAATAACATGTGGTAAGATTTTAAAAGCTTTTACTTAAGCTTATACTTGCTGGGTTGCATTTTAGGAATTTCCCTCATTAGCAAATAAATATAAAAGGATCCTGCTAAGGCACTGGGATTGTTCTCTTTCATATCTCCAGTGCTGTGTTGGGTGCCACATCCCAGGAACTTTAAATTTTAGTCATCTTGCCAGCTTTGAAGTTAATATAGTACCTTCTATGTGCTGGACACATAGAAGATACTTTAATATTAAACAGCAGTAAATGTGGTTTTCCATTAAGATGAATAAAAAGTAGTTTTGAAAAATCCACCCCTCAATGTGCACATTTTGAGAGACTCAGATCAAGTATTTGGACAGCTAATTCTTCTCTTGCCTCATAAGTCAAATTACTGTTTTTCAGTGTGCTTGGGAGGAGTTGGATTGGACTGGAGGTGGGCACTTTGTTTCACCAGAACAGTAACAATTCTTTTTGCGTAGTTAGTAAGAAAATAAAAAAAAAAAAAAGATGATTTGATGATGCAGCTCAGGTCAAAGTGATATTAAAGCAGCATTTTAAACACAAGCTATTATATTTCTGTTATGTATTTTTTGATGTTGACTGGTCAGAATATTTGGCAGGTTAGCTGTCTATTGCAGATGTTGCTACTAGGCCATTATAGATTTCCTATTCATCCTAAAATAATGACACTGATTTCCATTCTCTGGTCATAATGTATAGTTTTTCTTAAACAAACAAGCAAACAAACATTGAAAAATGTTGAGCCCTTTTAAACGTATTGTATGGGTTGTTTTGCAATAATGTTGATTTCCATTAGAAGACAATCTAGCATCCAATCTTACTGATGGAAAAGAAGACAGGCACGTCCTCAGTTATCATTTATGCTGTAACAACAGTCAGTGACTGAAATGGAAGGATGCAGAAATATAAACTATAAAATTATTTTTATATCCATGCATAAAGGTATATGTAGGGCAAGATATATATAAAATGCTTATTTTACCTTCTTCCACATATGGCCAAAGGGAGTGATAATTTAGCCCATATTTTTTCTTGCTTATGAATTGTGTTTGTGCTGCATTCAGGTCCTATAGTTAGTGGGTGGCAGCCAAGAAGGAATCTCTGCTGGGATCTCTCAATCAAATGGGACGCACGAAAGACCACTACTGAAAAAGGGGAAAAATGCTCTGTTAACCCATGCTTGAGTTGTTAACCCATGCATGAGTCAGAAACATACTAACATTCACATTATTGTCTTAGAAAAACTGTTCAATTTTTGAAACTATATTCGTATTATAAACGCTATAACTTTTTACTGCAATGGGTTATATTTTTGAAATCAGTTGCACTTCTCATTTATAGATAATTTTACTTTTTGAGGATGTATATGTGTGAAATACTAAACTTGTACCATGAGGTTAATCGAAGTTCCTGAGTTTTCCAGATTTCAATAGGCGTTATTCTCTTCTCTTGATGTCACACATGCTTGCCTGTTTTAAACAGCATAATGACCAGGGCTTTTACATTTAAATTTTCTTAAATAGTCTTTTTTTAACTTGTTTAATAATGTCTCTTTTTGATACTGTTCTGAATCAATTAAGCTAAGTGGGGACCAGCAGTAAAAGCAAGGGGCTGCCAAGAATGTACCTTCAATGTGTAAGCTGTCTTTCCACATTCAGTAATTGGGCAGTTGCTCACAGGACACTGGAGACAGTGTGGGAAGCCAGTGGTTGTGTAGGTGGGAAGGAGATTCTCAACAGTAAACTTATTTAGAGTTGAGCTTCTGTAGTTACAGTGTTGCTAAGAGCAAAAAATGAGCCACTAGCTTGTGTAGTATAAAGAAAAGAGCCCAAATGGAAGAAATATGGTGTAATAGTATAGTGGGTTGGGTGGAGCATATTTTATGTTTGGTCCAACTATAAGTGGCATCTATTGTATCAAGTGTGGGTGTATTTTCTACTGGTGTTTAATATCATACTTTCAAATTTGCTCAACCTTAAAAATGTTGAATAGCTGAGTGGAAATTATATGCTTCTGGGGGAAAAAGAGCTGTTATTTTTTAGTATATATATTGTGCTGAGTTCCATGTATGGAAATCAGAGAATTAGAAGAAATAGTCATCCTCCCAGAGCTTACAGTCTTGTTGAAGAGATGATACATATATGAAAGTGGCTGAAATACTTACAAAGCAGTATATACATGATTGTAGATTAATAAGATAAAGACAAAATATTATACATAAGTTCGGAAATGATGTGGAATAAAGGAGTGGTCAGGAAGAAGGCTTTTGGGAAGGAATAACTATTAAGCCAAGTTTTAAAATAGAGAATGTTCAGGGATTATTGGTGAAGAATGTATGACCAATATATCTTGAAGTGACTTGGTTCTCCAACCGGTTGTTGTCCGCCACACCCCTTGCAACAGTACTTGGGGATTCCCAGCAGCTGTCTTTAGTCAACAACTTGCACTCTCAGCATTTTCCACACTACTCTTGCTTTGGCCTCTGGGGTCATAGAACGTCAAAGAAATTAAAAGTAGCCTTTTGTGTTGAAAAATCTTTGGGAATGGTGGACAAGAGATGTTGAATCTGATTATAGTTTATTTTTATTCAGAAGAGAATGAATTTGCAGAAGATCACTCTTGAATATAAGATGAATTTGAAGAAGAGTCTGTAGGTTGGGGAGACTAGCGAGGCTTAAGGTTATGAGGGCAGTAGGAAAACTTGCATTGGAAAAGTGGGGACACGATTCCCAGGGGCAGAGTTTGTAGGAACATTGCAAAATCAAGCATATAAAGGGACTTGCACTCCAGGGCCAGGTTTTGTGTAGGAGTAGAAAGACTGCTGCTCACCTGTTTTTTGGCTTCCATCATTGCCTCTTCTTTTCTTGGCTCTGTGCCTAGCTATTCTTATGCTCAGGAAAAGTTTGTTAAACAGCTCTGTTGGAATGGCTATGAAATTTGATCACAAGTGTAAGAGCTCTCCCCCTCCCCCTCTTCACCTATCTCCAACTGTATCTAATTTGGAAGAAAGGAGAAGATACGGCCTATAGAATTTGGATCAAGTATAAAGAGAACTGGGGTAGCTTTTGGATGAAGAGCTGAAAGTAGGTGGTTGCATGTGACTAAAAAGGTAATATAGAAAAAGAGGATCTACCAAATTTCCATTGTCGGGGGGAAGTGAAAAGGAGAGAGGCTTTGAACATGAGTCAGAGTTTATAAGCCTATGGAACCAGGAGAATGGTGGTGCTATTACATGAAAGGAAAATGGGAAGAAACAAGTAGTTGGGCAGGTGAAATGATTTCTTAATGTGTGTAGTTTTAAGTGTTGGCAATAAACAAATGTCATTTCTTTTTGAATAAGCAGAATCACAGAGTAGTGACCGAGCTATGGTTTTGGTTGGTCTCTTGGGATCATTCCAGCTCTCCCCCGCCACTTCCAAATTGTGACTTTGAACTGCTCAGATGGGTAAAGATGAGTCACAGGCATTCATCTTTATATTACTGGTAAAAATACCTGGCAGAATGTTGAGTCTCCCTAGTGTAGATTTATACATTTTCTCAGTCTTCAGGCTTATCAATTTTTAAAACAGTCAGTGGTTCTGGTATTTCATTATGTGCATATATCAAAGCACAGCCCTCAGCAAAGTAGAGCCTTGTGGAGGACCATCTCAGGCACTTGTATTGTCAGAAGTTGAATTAGAGGAAAGTTCTGAAGGAATAGAAGTGCTATCTGGTACCAGATTCTAAGTTCTACGTACTCAAGCTTAGAAACTAAAGTAGAAAGAATCAAGCTGGATCTATTTTGCAGCTTTGCTGGACAATGAAGGTTGAATGCTATCAGTTGACAGGATCAGCCACATTGCCTTATGATCTTTGCAGTTTTCAGTGGATGGGCAAATTTCAAAAATTCTTCTTGAGTCCAGGCCTTCTAATATTAGTGTTTTCAATAAGGTCTGTGATGGACTTGATGATTCTTGCCTATCCCCTGTTTCATTTTACAGATAATCCACACTGTGACACAAAGCCACATAAAATTCTTGGGAAAGCATAGATAACTATGTTACGCAGTATCCTGCTAGAAGATACTAACCAGCTCTCTAGTAATGGAAAGTAGTGAGATTAACTTAATAGCGTATATATTTCCCCTTGCCATTCCATATATTTCCATTGTGATTTGAAAGCATAGGAGACACATTCGAGTAACATCTATTTTTTTGAGATCTTGGATTGCTGTAAGGTGGTGACACCAGTTTCTCTGCTTTGCTTCAGGTGTTAGTGGAACTTTGAATCATTCTCATAGAATGGAATCTATAAGAATTGATATTGGCCAATTAGCCAGCACCTTAAAGAAAGGCTCATGTGTTAGTCATATTATTGTGTTCTTTCTCTGTGATATTATTTCTTGTGCTGGCCTATCAACCACAGGATTAGATATAGGTAGTTTTGAGTGCAAATAAGTTATATAAGTAGTAAAACTTGGACTTAAGTATCATGCCTCATTTTAGTAAGGCACATGCCCTTCGTGTACTGATTTTGAACAAAGGTGAGGTAAGTGTTTAGGTGATAGGTGCTTGTTGTTTTACATCCTTTTTAATTTGATAAATGGAAGATGATGCTGGTGAATAATTCACTAAAGAAGAATCTCATGAAGTCTTCTGACCTTTTTTCATGTTCTAGTGTTGCTTTAAACACATTTCATGAAGTCATCCATGATAAAAAAACAAACAAACAAAAATCCAAAAAACTTGCCAAGGCTTCTTTTACATTAAAACAAAACAAGCAAACAAAAAACTTGCCACTAACCTGGCCAGGTACTTGATTAGTGGAATAGCTCTCTAGTGTTAGGAGTGGATGTGGGGCAGTCAGTAGTTACAATTTTTTGTTCAGTTTATGGATCCACCTACCTCACACTTCTAATTATCAGTGCAAAAATCCCTCACCTGAACAAATGGGAATGATACTGCTTCTATTTCTCTGACACTAATGAGGTGATAATGTGGCTTGTGGTGTGTTTTACTTCACAAACTCCTTTAAGTATTGCCCTGCTGCTATGTTGTTTTACAGAAATTCCCTCTTCCACACCGAAAGCATTGACTTTGTAGAGAAAGAGAGTCACGCAGGGCCGGACATGGGACTAGAGGGCATGTGGGAATCAGGGAGGGAGAAAAATGAGATCATAGTCAAGTGAGGTGAAGCCTGGATGCAGGGTAGAAAAGAGACCAAGTACATGTTCTGGAATAGGCCTGCTCCAAGAAACATATTTTATTTTATACAAACCTAGTTGTCCCTCCTTTAGAACCAGTGGCCACATCATTCTTGTTAAAATTATCAGGAACAAATACACAGCACAAAGTTTAATAATACAGAGACCCCACTGAAAACCATTTGTGCAGTGTTCATCAGAATGAAGCCTCTAGATATGTTTGGGATCTTTGGGGCAAATGACTTTAATATACCCCAAACAGCATAAGTGAAGCCACTCTCTCTGGTCATTATCCTTTCTTATTTTTCTTGACTTGTCTATGACCATAGTTATGAATCCTCAGCTACTCATGTTTATCTTATTTTGGGGTCTGTGTACTTAAGCATTAATAGCTTCTACTTAGATGTACTGTTTCTTTTATAGAATTTGCTTGCAGTTATTTACCATAACAAAGATTATGGAACAGATAATATTAAAGGATAGACTCAACTATAATTTCTGATTGGCTGCAGAATGCTACTACAGGAAAACATTCTATTGAGCATACTCATCTCTTCTGTACCTGGTTTCCACTGTTTCTTAACAGGACCTGCTATGGTCAAGCAATTTTACAAATGACATTCTCACAGATAACTGGAGTATCATCCATTTTTGGCTAATTAGTTTATCTTTAATTATATACATTCATGCTGGTTTTAGCTTATATTTTAAAGGTGCATAATAGTGGTTCTTCCTAAAGCAGTGAATGTTTCATTGGAATTTTGGCAATCCTTTAAAAATTAATCTTACAAATATATATATCGGAGATGCACAAAGCCTATTTACAAGAGTGCCTAATTTTAGCCTTGAAGTATTTATTTTTCCAAAATTACTAAAAATTATGACTAAACTAACTTAAAGTCAGTAGAGTCCGAGAAACGGCTATCTTTAACATGTTTCAAACTAGTAGCATTTCAGTTAGTATTTGACCTGGCATTTATCATTTGCTTTATTAGTGTACCTAATACTAACTACCTGTATTTGACAGCTTGATTTTCTAGCTTTCTTTGTAGGTTATTCTTCTCATCCTCTGTTCCTTAAGACCTTCTGATGAATTTGCTAGTAATAATATGTGTATATATCCTTGTCAGGTAGGAGTTTTGCCTTTGTTCATCTATTCTTTTTTTTTTTAAAGTAGGTACTGGGGATAGGCTCTCTTGTAAATAGGCTTTGTGCATCTCCGATATATATAAATAATAGATAAGGGTCTTGAAAGTTATTTGCCCCATTATCTACCAAACCAGTATGAGGTTCTTTATCATTAGCAGGGGTGCAGACATTTAAAAAATATTACAACTGAGTTTTAATATGTCAGTTTGGATTTTGGAGCAATTTCTAACTTCTTCAATTCAGAGATGGCTTTGCAGTTCTAATGAAGAAAGTGGAATTTCCACCACAAATATCCCTTTGCTTACAGACATTTAAAAATGAATATTTATTTAATCAAGATTTATTTGTCACTATTATCTTTTTTTTTTAGTTCTCCTCCCCCGAGATGGCTCCCTCATCTGTTTGCTCATTGTTTTCTTATTGTTTTTGCTCGTTGTCTGTTTTTTCTTTAGGAGGCACCGGGAACCGAACCCGGGACCTCCTGTGTGGGAGGCGGGCACCCAACTGCCTGAGCCACATTCGCTCCCCAGTATTAGCTTAAAACATTGTATTTTACATCAGTAGCTGTCTCTTATTCTAAGCTAGTACTACTCTTCATATTATGGTTAATTCTAATATTTCAGTTAAACAAGTAATGTAACTGCTGTGGGAAGAACACTGTGCTAGTCTCCTTTTTGGGTATGGATGAAAAGTATATAAAATAGGCATAAGCCATGCTTGCTACTCTTAAAAAGTTTGCAACCATATTGAGGAGACATGATTCATGAAACAAATAGTGAGGTCATATATGATTTAATGACTGAATGAGTGATGGAGACAATGAGGTCTGTGGGTGCTTTTACAAAGGCTAATGGGGGCTGGAGTTGTATGGGAGGGCTTCGTGGACAAAGTAAGATTTGAGCTGGGTGGAATTTTTATAGATGGAAAAAGCATTCTAGGGAGGGAAATAACATGATGATACAGAAGTCAGAATAAGCATTATACAGTGGGCAGTGAGTACCAATCAAAGGTAGATTGAAATGGAGGAGAAACCAGCAAGGAAGGGACCCATCAGGAGACTTGCTGTAATTCAGGCATTGGGAAATGAAGGTCTGCCAGTTGACAATTTTAAAGTGTTAATGGCCTGTGAATTGCCTTTTTTCTTGGTAAAGTTTCCCTTTTGTCCAGTTAATTATGCCTCAGCAGCTCCTTTAATGTCATGAATGTCATGAAGCCTGGACAAGAGACTGGGAAATAACACAAGCAGGAGTCTGCTGTGTAGACAAAGTACTTTCATTCATCAATAGACATTCAGCATAAGTCAGTTAGATTCACATTGGTTACATCACCCTAGCCTGAGTGCCTTCTGTATTCAGTGTTCTTTTTTATTCTAATCTTCAGTGTCTCAAACATGAAGTTGGGAAAATTGACAAGCAGCAAAGATTATGTAATTTAAAAAAATAAACTATGCTAATTATTATAGAATTAAATGGCTTTAAACCACCTTTTCCTCCCAAATTAATGAAGAAAATGTTACTTGAATATTGCAAATCTAACCTACATAAGGTAGATACTGAGGAATTATAATAATTATAGAAGGATTATGTACTAATTATTGAATGATGTCATAGATTAAATTATCTTAAACATAGATTAGTGTAATGAGGATGTTCCTAATGGTTCTTAACATGTCCTATTCAAGAATGCTACAACTCTAAGACATACAAACTATATAAGCAAGCTTTTTAGATTTTCATAGGAGCTTTTGATAGTGCTGGCTTCTTAAGGATTTTCAAGAATTATCAACTAACATTGGTTGGGAATGTCTAGGCGTGCTTCTCAAACTGGGGCACTGCCAAAGATCCCCTGAAATTTCTTCTTGCACACTAGATTAAGACCCCTGACTGTAGACATATTAGGAAAGAAAGAAGCTTTATCTAAACATATTGGATCCTGTAACTTTGTGGCAGAGAACTAGAGGATAAATGAAGCAGCAGGGTAAATACAGTGTCTCTTCTTGGAGTGTCAGTTTTCTACAATTAAAATTTAAAACATATATTTGATGTTAAAACAAACGTGTGTATGTTATAGCTTAGAAAGTAAAATTCACATGACTTTTAAGAGTAAAGCATGATACCACAAAGAAATTTGCCATTTGTGTTAGACCACTTAGGCGACTCTCCTTAAATCCTACCCATTCATACCTTTACTCTCCTTTGCCTAGAGGATACCTCATGTTAATAAGTTTGAAAAGTGTATTCTAGTGATTATGGACTAATGAGGATCCTCTGTTAGAAACAGATAAGCACATCACACATAGATATCTGTAATAAAACAGATTTCTACAGTATACTCACTAACCCACCATAATGTTATTGTCACACTTGGACTATTCTACATTTGGTAAAAAAAGGAATTCTTTATTTGTTTTTATGGAAATCTTGATGCGTCTGTTTTCACATTAATATAATTTAGGTGAAGAACAACAGATTTGAAGAAGTCTGGTCCAAGCTATCCTTGAAATCTCAAATAATATTTCAGCATGTAATTTCCTTCATAAAATGTTTTATGGTTGACTTGTTTCTCTTACAGATCTGAGTCAAAGCTGACTTTAACAAGTTAGTCTTTAACATATCCAAAATAAATATCTTCTTACTAACAACCAATCTCGTTTTAAGACTTTTAAACCATTCCTTCATGTTAATCACCAGCAATGGAAATTTGCTTTATTTGGGAGCCACTGTTTTGAAAAACAAAATTTTTATCACTTCCTGAGTTATTGCATAGTTTACAATGCAAAGAAAACATCCAGACCTAGTCAGGTGATAGGATAGGCTTTTACTCACTAACTTAGCAACTCATACACATTAGCCTTAAAGTACACAAGATTCATACACATTAGCCTTAAAGTACACAAGATTCAGATTCTTCAAATTAAGGTCTCAGCAAAATTAAAAAATTATTTAATTGAGGACTTAAGTGGTTGCTCATAAATTCCTCAAATTGCAGGATGTAGGACCATGAATTCTGAAGCTAATAGTCATGAAAACTTACTATGTTATATACCTTTATTATACGTTCATGCTGGTTTTTTTGTTTGTTTGTTTGTTTAATTTAAGAAGTATGGAAGAAATAGAACCATGAGACTCTGAATGAATGATGACATCATAAATATCACCGAGACTACTGTTGATTGTTATGAGTGATTTCCTCTGTAGTTGAGGATTTGTGCTATTTAAATTGGTTTTCTCAGAAAAGATCTTAATGACTTTGTAATCACTCTTACAGTCTGTTAAACATTAAGTCTGTAATTCTCAACATTTTTCTTCCTGCAACATGATACTCTGCCCTGTAGCATGACCTGCAAACCTAGAGTCTCCTGTACAAGTCTAGGTGCTATGTTACGAGGGGCAGGGCAGTTATATGGGTAGCATTATGTGTTTCCCATCTCCACAAAGTTAAAAGTAGGTTGTTTTCATATCATACCTACAACTAACTCATTTAGCTTTCTCCAGATGGAGAACTACTTGTAATATGTTTGATGCATTTTAATCTAGTATTAGGATAATGATACCATTGTTGTCAGCGTTCTCCGTAACTTGTGACACTTAAAGTTTATAATCACTGTCTTCTTCCATTTAATAAAAAAAAAAATACATTGAGACCTTTTCTTAGTAACCCTTAATGTGTTACTTATTTATGACTTTAGGCATTGGACTAGGTACTGTGCCTTCAGTCCCACCATATTAGGATTAGTCATAGACTCTCATGTTTTTTTTTTTTTTAATTAAAATGTGTGAATCTTTATAAAGAAGCAATTTTTAAAACTTGAAACGTAGCCAAAGTTTTATAACAATAAATGCTTTTTAATTGTACCTATTATCAAAAAACAAATTTATTTCCTTATAGTCACCAAAGGTAAAATGGAATGTAAATCTAGATTGATCATAATTTTTCTCTTCTGTGTTTGTAGATGTTCATGAGTACTTCAACACTAGTAGTTTTTGTGTAGATTTCACTAGGGTTCCCACATAACTTGCTAGGTAATTTTAAGAGCTGAAGGTAATAGGCTTTTTAGAGGATACCAATTCCAGAATGATTCTTGAATTCAAGTAAAGAGGGGACTTCTAGAATGATGGAGTAAGGACCTCTGATAATATACTCTATAAAAGCATTGAGAACACTGGCAAAAATAGTAAAAATCAACATATTCAGAATTCTGGAAATTAACCAAAGGCTTCCAGTCATCCAAGGAGCATTTATTCAATAAAAATAGCTGAATTTTGATAAGAACAGAGAGCTTTGTTGTATTTTTAACTTGACCTAGTCTTATATTCCTTTCCCCAGTACTGCTATTATAGCTTTGAAAACCAGCAACCTCACAACCATGGTAACTATGAAAACCAGCAGCCACTGGAGGGGGCATGCTCTAAATATCCTTATCCTCAGAGAATTGTTACTGTTTGACCTGTCTGGCAGCTCCTGGAAAAGCCCCATTCACAAGGCTTGTCTTTATTTGACTTGACTCATTGCTCACTCATTGGAAGTCCTATTCCCAGGGCATTTGTTCAACAGAATCAGCAGTAATTGTTTAACATTGCATCTATCTGATGTGGCGATATCAGTTGGGGCAAAGAAGAGGCTGGCCAAAATACTTAAAAGGACAATTCGAGCATGAGATGTCGATAGGGTGTTTTGAAAAGCTCCAACATATTCCTGGGGGATCTAAAAGTATAAACACATGTACAGGGCTGTGTGCATGCCCAGGAGAGAACCAGAAAGGCCCCAGTCTCTCACCCTTAGCTGACATTAAGGCCCTGCACAAGCAGGAAGTGAAGACTAAGGCAGAGTTGTAAATTGCCAGAGCATTAAAGGCATGTCCCATGTGACAGTTTGAAGTTATTTTATGAATGCCAAAAAGATTGGGATTCATAATCTTAAACTAATCTATTCCTGTAGGTGTGGTACTCTTTGATTGCATTAGATTCACTTTAGATCACTTGATTAGATTGCTTTTGATTGGACTACGTCAGTGAGGCATGACTCAGATTGAGTCTCTGCCTTCTTACTGGATCTTGATGTAAATGGAGACACAGAGAAAAGATGCCACCATATTGATCCTGCCATGTGTGAGAGAGAACTGCAGGAAACAGAGAAGCCCCGAGTGCTGAGAGAGGTCCTGGAGTCTGGAACCAGCAGAGCATAGAGGCATGGAAAGAGGCCCCTGAGATGCTGGGCCCAGCCACTGGACCCATGTTGTAGTTCAAGGCTAAAGAGACATATACCTGATAGCTCACAGCTGAACTCGGGAAGAAAGTGGAGCAGTTGAGACAGAGAGGAGACCTGGTAAGAGACAGACCCTATGCCTGGTTGCCCACAGCTGAGCTCCAGGAGAAGGTAGATTCTGGACGGGAAAGCAGGGACCGCTGCAGAGATTGGCAGCCATCTTCACCATGTGGCAGGACCTTAGATTCAACAGTAGCTGATTTTGGTGAAAAAGCATCTCTGATGGTGCTAGACATTTCTGATAGATGTGGATATTTCATGGTCTAGGAATGGTAAGCTTTTACCCTAAATAAAATCCCCGTTATAAAAGCCAATCCATTTTTGGTACATTGCATTGGCAGCCCTGTGGCAAACTAAGACACCCCAACACACACATAAGACCCCTTGGCAAAGGGTGAAAGACTTACTGGTTCAAGTCAATTTAGGAAATTTCTGAGTTCCAGTATATAGATTTAGAAAGTTGTGGCTTTACTTTCATGAAGGCAGAACAG
>JAQZBX010087389.1:0-12927 GCA_029593785.1 Cabassous unicinctus
TCCACGGCTCTGAGCTGGCTGTAATTCTCCAGACTCCCCGGGTCAGCCCCTGCCTTCCTGCCCTCACGCTCATGAGCTTGGGGTCACGCTCCTGGGGTCTGAGCCAGTGCTTCCACCCTGCTGTATTTTAGAAGCCCCTTAAGGCTCACCAGATGCCAGGCCTCACTCGTGGCAATGGAGACAAGGGGTGGGCACCCGCAGATGGAAAAGCTCCTCGAGTGTTGTCCATGGTGCTCAGGCTGAGACCACCACACCCAAGGAAGCAGTTCTCACAGAGACGACGGAGGAAGGACCTGACGTGGCACCGTGGGCCTGACGTGACTCCGTATCCTGGCAGATGCCATGATGTGGCGCAATGCCCTGGCCTGGCGTGACGTTGTAGACTGACACGACGCCATGACTTGACGCGAAGCCATGACCTGACGTGGCTCCGTATCCTGGCGGATGCCATGATGTGGCGCAATGCCCTGGCCTGGCGTGACGTTGTAGACTGACACGACGCCATGACTTGACGCGAAGCCATGACCTGACGTGGCTCCATATCCTGATGGATGCCATGATGTGGCGCAATGCCCTGGCCTGGCGTGATGTTGTAGACTGACACGACGCCATGACTTGATGTGAAGCCATGACCTGACGTGGCTCCGTATCCTGATGGATGCCATGACGTGGTGCAATGCCGTGGCCTGGCGTGATGTTGTAGACTGACACGACGCCATGACTTGACGCGAAGCCATGACCTGACGTGGCTCCATATCCTGATGGATGCCATGACGTGGTACAATGCCGTGGCCTGGCATGACATTGTAGATTGACGTGATGCCATGACTTGACATGAAGGCAAAGACCTGATGTGACTCTGCATCCTGGCAGATGCCATGGCGTGGCGCAATGCCGTGGCCTGGAGTGATGTTGTAGACTGACGTGATGCCGTGATGCCATGACTTGATGTGAAGCCATGACCTGATGTGACTCCATGGCCTGGCGTGATGTGTGGCCTGACGTTTCCAGAAGCTTCTTCATGGAGACCCGGTGTGGCACGTGCCCTGAACCCCCGGATCACCCCAGGAACAGGGTGTGGGACCTGCATGCGGTGCGTCACGGTTTCTCTGAGGACAAAGTGAGTTGCCTGCGGCCGCAGAGCTGGCTCCACACAGAGCCAGGGCAGCAGCCTCCTGCTCCCAGTCCACTCATGCCCTCCCTAAGGCAACTGGCAGGAGGTCAGCCAGGTCGGGAAGTCAGGTGGACGCTCGAGAGGCAGCACGGCTGCCTCTAGTTGTGTCTGGAGGGTGGAGAGGAGCAGGCTGAAGCTGTGCAGGCTGATCATCCCCAGGGGCGCACACAGAACAAGCGCGCACCGACAGCGGCACAGCTCTTCACAGCCATCACGCTCCTGTCGCAGACTCTGGGGCCTCAGCTCCTCCCATACACAAGCCAGATCAGGGCGGGAGATAAGCTGGCTAGTCCAAAGGGCTGGATTTGGGTCTGACCTCACGCGCCTCCAACTGTGTTAACCACACGTTGTGGTGATCCACCCGAGACTGGAAGACGTGGAGAAGACCCCTGGTCAGCGTGTGGCCCCCAGAAGGGGAAAAGCCTCCGCCCCTCCCTGAGCGGACTCCCCCAGGCCAGAAGCGTGCTGATCAGACAAGGGGTAGGGGGCTGCTTTGGGGGCTGGTATTCAGAGACACTGGAGCCTCCTCGAAAGGGCCACGGGGAGAGCGGAATTCTGCCTTGGAAGTCGTCCAAGGATTCTCTAAAGTGAGCCTGCAGGACTGCCTTGGAAGACAGCTCCAGCACACGCCCGGGAAGAGGCAGGGGGAGGAGACACTTCAAATGAGTGAAAATAGAAAGGGGGAAACGGTAGGTCAAAAAGGAGCATAAATAACTCGGTGGTGCTGTTACAGCCACAGGAGCCTAAACACCTCTGGAACCGAGGCCGTCATTACCGCCATGAGAATGTTGGCTAAGAAATGAAGAAACTAAGCTCTATCTGCAAGTTACCCGCTTCTGAAGATGATGGCTTTGAAATATGTGGCAAGGGACACTAAAGTGAAGTCCTATCAAAGACTCAGTTCTGCATAAAGAGCTGATTAAGGAAAGGGCCCCAGCTGCACGGCCAGTGCTTGCGTAACGGACGTGGGGAAAGAGAGCTTGGTACTGTGAGCCTCTGCGAATTCTTCCGTCCATCTGCCACCAAGCTCTCGCAACTAGACTTACACAGACTTGGCTGCAGGCAGAAGAACTTGCCTTTGGTTTGGACTATTTGGTTCACTTGATAGTTATATTTCTTAATTTAGATTAATGAGTGGGCATTCCAGCTTATACATCAGTTTCTTGTGAGTTGTGGTACAGCTCTAGAGTTCAGCTCTAGAGCTGAAGATGGATGACAGTAATAGAACTGTGCACATTTGCAGCAAGGAACAAAACAAGCTTCAGGTCACAAATGGGTGTTTTCTTTCCCGTCAGAGGACATTGTGGTTCAGACTGGAGATGGAGAGAAGGGGCCAAGCAGCAGGTTTAGTGAATAGGGCACAGTAAGAGGAAGACGGGGTCCTCAGAAGGTTCTGAGCGCCCTGAGCAGGGGAGCACCGCTCTCGCCGTCAGCCCGCTCGGGAGCACCGCTCTCGCCATCAGCCCGCACTTCTCCCTTTGGCGCTGCCCTCGCCGTGGGTGTGCAGTCCCGGCCATAATCCATCCTACTAGTCACATACCAAAGGCTCACCTACAGGAAGGACTTGGGGTGCCCCATAAGCTCCCAGTCCTTTCTGGGCCCCACACGCCATTGGCATCCAAAAGCCAACCTCAAAGTGCTATTCTGGGCCATAACCGAAGACCCAGAAGTCTCCACCATCCTTCTGTCTGTACCTCCCGACTGCCCGGGGAGAGGACACGGCAGCACCTGGGGCCGGGCTCGTGGGTGGAGCAGGGCCCGCAGCAGACCTTGGAGAACTCTGTGGGCTCGAGTCTCCCCCTCTCGTATCTGCCATACAGACCCCTCTCCCCCCACGGATGTCTGTGGGAATCCTCAAAGCAGCACCAAGTCAGCCCAAAACGGACCTCCAGCTACACTTCCATCTGTTTGCCAAGGGTTGAAGGAAGGGGAAGAAGAGAGAGTTGGGAATAAATATCAGTGCTGTGGTTTTACCTGGGCTCTTAGGATTGTGGGCTGAAATGATTGTCGTGAGAGAGTCCACCCAAGACAATGTGGTGAGTGCTATGAAGGTGTGATATGATTTCTGGTTGTGCAGATTGGATTCTGAGGGAAAGCCCTAATAGTGGAAGGAAGCACAAATCCCTTTGCAAGAACCATTTTTCCTGATCCTAGGACCTGGTACAAAGTCTGTGACCCCAAAATGCCACTCTGTCCACACCCACGTTTGCTGTCCGTGGGCCTGTGACCGAGGGCCTCAGAAGTTCACACACTCGAGACGATGCCACATCTGCCATAAGGCACTCAGTCCCCATGCCCTGGTCCAGGTACACCGAGAGCCTTTTCCCCTACACCGTCCATCATTGCTGAGAGGGACAAAGTCCACGGTGCTGTCAGCAGCACGTGAGTCCCTCTGCTTTCATCCCTGTGATGCATTGAGCAGCCCCACATGCCTTGGGCGACGTAGATAGAGTGCTCAAAGAAGCCCTCCGCTTGCCTCAAGGAAGAGACCCCAGTGTGTCCGTCTCCAGAACTTAAGCACACCTTTGTCCATAATAAAAAACAAGCACTGCCCACGAAGGTCAGGCGCGAGGTGCTGTCTGCAACGTCAGCAGAAGTCAGGACGTGTAGGCTCCACTCCACGGAGACCCGTTCAGCGCCCCAACCGGGCAGCCCCCGCCCCGCTCGCTTGCGGATTCGAAGGCGCTGGGGGTAGCAGGGAGAGCACACTCTTCCCAGGCCCACAAGCGGAAGCCAGGGACTGCCTTAGAGTGTCGCCTCCTGCCGCCAGGTGCGCTCAGCTGCGCAAAGCAGAGTAAAACCAAAGAACAGCATCGTTTCAGAGGGTTCAGCAGGAGAGGGGCCGGGCACCGCGGGCTTCCTTCTGTGCTCAGCCTTGACGGAGAGGCGGGCGCGTCACGAGCCATCAGCAGAGAAGCCCCCATGCACTGCTGCTGAGGCTGCCGGGGTCAGCGCCCACAGCCACGCGCCGAGGGGCAAGGCCTCCGCGACCAGCCGCTCCTGCCTGATGCTCTGGGTGGACGCGGCCAAGACGCCCTGTGGGGCGGGTCACGCCTCGGAGACTCGCCCTCCAAGGGGTCTGCCCTGCTTCCTCTGCTGCTGCAACAAGTCACCGCGTGCTTAGCGGCTTCGAGTCACGCGCTGGCACCTGCTGCATGCACCAGCTTATCTTCTGCAGGTGGGGAGCCTGGATCCGCCTCGCCGGCTGCAGTTGAGCTGTCGGCAGAGCCGCTTCCTCCTGGCAGCTCCTCCAGACCCGCCGGCGCCGCTTGGCTGTGGCCCCGTCCTCCACCTGCAAAGCCGCCCCCCAGCCTTGGCTTCCACCACATCTCACCCTCTCGCTCCGACTCTCCTGCCTCTCTCTTCCCTCACAAGGACCCTCACCGTTACTGGCCGGTCCAGGACTCTCCCATCTCAAGATCAGTACCTCCCTCGTGAGTGCAAGGTCCTTTTGCCCCACAAGGTTCTGGGGGTTAGGATGGGGACGGCTTTGGGATCCATTCTTCTGTCCACCCGAGGAGCATCTGGAAGCTTTGGCCTTGACCAGTGCCCACTCCTGCAAAGCCGGGAAACCAGAGACCATCCTCGCTCCACATTTCCCATCTCAGGCCCAAATCGCATGTCCAGAATGTTCCACGCACACCTGCCTTCTTGGCATCAACAGACCTCGTCACCATGGTCTGTTCCTTCCCCTGTCACCCTGACTACAAAGTCAGGGCCCCCTTTAGGGGTTCAGGCATTTATTTCCACGACAACACTTTAGGCCACAATGGGCAAATACTCCTTCCGTTTCAACGAGCTCTTTGCAACCCCTTCCTTGATACAGCCTTTCACCAGTTTCCCCGGCCCCATAAGCAGGACCCAGGGGCCTCTGTTCATCAAAACCCGAGTGTTCTCTGAGGCAGTGTTTTCAAAATTATTTCAATGGAAGATCTTTTTTTTTTTTTCAAAAGAAACTTAAACAGTGCTAAAAAACAGTGTCGCCGATCTAGCGGAGGTGGGGAAGGAGACCCAGAGCTGCGCTAGGGCCCCTTTCCTGCCACTGACACCCCAGTCCTAAGCAGACCCCAGGGCACTGCCAATGAGACCCAGGAATCCACAGAATGCGATTTGAAACCACTGCTCTAGAGGATTCGGGCTTCGCAAGAAACAGGTGACGTCTGTCCTTATTTCAGCCACTGTACAGATTTACCTGGAGGCTAGGAGCACACCTGCTTGTGACAAAAGAAAAAGCAGCTGATGGAAAGCTTGTTTGCACCACTTACACCTGGAGGAGCCGACCCCCATGTCGGTTCCAGTCGCCTCGTCCAGTGAGCCTGAGCAGCAGCAAGCTCTCAGAGTGCGGTGCTGAGTGCCCTCACGGGGCAGCGCACCTGCGCGCGGCTCCCAGGTGAGCACCACCTGCTGCAGATGAGCCTGCGGGCACTGCCGACGCCTGGGGTCGGAGCCCCAGCTCTGCCGCACTCAAGGTGAGTCTTTGCCAAGCTGCGAAACCTCTCTAGGCTCAGCTTCTTCAGCTGCAAAATGTGAATTCTTATGGAAATTGAATTGTATGTAGTTATAAGCTGCTTAGATGCTGTGTGGTACAGTGTATGAATTTAATAGGTAATAACTCTCATTTCTGATTTCTCGGGCTCAGCACTGCACCTGCTCCCTTCCTTCAGTGGTATTACATGCTGCCCTGGGAGCCCGGACCGTGCCCACTTCCCTTTGGCATTAGCATGGCCGGGCTCCTTCCCAGGCAGATCCAAGTTGATGACTAATTTCATAGACTTCCACATTGAACCGTCTCTCAACCAAGCTAATCGCAAGACCTGAACACTCTCTGGCTACTGACAACTGCGTGGGGCAATTGCTCTTCAGGAAATGTCCTGAGGCGGCCGGAGCACAGGGCAGCCCTGCTGGCAGTTGACATGAAGGAGCTGGTTACAAAGGAGGCCCCGTGGCCTGGGACTGATCCTGTTGCTTAAAAGAACACAAAGGGATGTCGCAAGGGACGAGCCACCCTGCACAGCTAACCAAATGTGGGTCCATTTTTGGAAGAAGTAACAAAGCTTTGAGCTAAAAACCCTTAGTTTACAAGATGACTCCAGGAAAATAGCTTGTCAGCAGTGGTAGGTTCCTCAAGGAACTCGTGCCTACAAGTCAAACCTCTGCAGAAATGGGCACAAGCTATAAATCAGTTATTAGCAACATACCGACTGTCAGAAACTATTATTTCTGACCGTTGGTCTACATTCTCGCCAGTCAACTTGAAGGAATTTTTAGAGAGCCCTTATTTAAGCTGTCATCATCCAACCTCATCATCTCCCAGCAAATAATCGTGTAGAAATTGAATATGTTCAGTAGGCCGCTAAGTCTCCCCACATTGTAGAATCTTGCCATCAGAGCTCAACAAGTTCCCCGCTGCTGCAGTGTGGGAGGAGGACACCTGGAGCAGGGCTCAGCCTCTCTCTCTCTGTCGGTCAACAAAACCACAGCCAAAAATGATTTGCTTGTTATTGACTAGCTAATACATGCACACGGTAAGAGTTCAAAGGATGCCAAGCGAGTCCTCAGCTCCACCAGCGACCAGGCAGCAGAGCCCTCGCAGAGGAACCCTTCCACGAGTACCTGACTTTTACCTAATAGCATACCATGCCAAATGGTCTTCGCTCCTCTGGGTCTGCAGATTGTTCCATGTCACTGCATGTAGAACTCTGCCATATTTCAACAGCTACAGAAAGGATTCCGCACAATGGACATACCAGAAACTACCGGACCCCCTGTTCATGAGCATTTAGATTGTTTTAATCTTTTGCTATTAAGAACAATGCAATGAATATCCGTGAACATCATTTCACATGTGTTTAAACATGTGTGTGATAAATTACTACACATGCTCAGACTCGGTCAAACAACAGGCAATGGCGCGATTTTGTTATACATCACCAAACTGCTGTCCACGGACATTGTGCCAATCTGTCCTCTAGTAGCAGCGAATGAGCCTTCCTCTTCCCACACCTGCCCCAACCATTTTGTTACTAAATTTTTTATCTTTGCATATCTGATAGGTGAAAAAACTCTGTATAATTTTAATGCACTTTACAAATTGAGTGAAATTACTATCTTATTTTTTAGAGAAGTTGTAGGTTGACAGAAAAATCATGCAGAAACTAGAGTTCCCAAAAACCTGCCTCACACACAGTTTTCCCTATTATTAACCCTTTGCATGAGTGTGGCATAGTCCATTTGTATTTCCTTATCTATAAACTGTGTTTGTATAAACTGTCTGATTGCACTTATTTGTCCATATTTTCCTGGCTACTCCTGCTAACTTGTCAATATAACTTCAGAACCTCCGAGTCTATTTTATTGGGATTGTTATTGAGAGTGCATTAAGTTTATGGAATTTAGGGGAAATGGATTCCTCTTTGATGATGAGAGTTCCCAACTACATACAAGTTCTGCTTTCCTACTTTTTGTTCTTTTACATCCCACATCAGGTTTTAAATTTTCAGACAGGTAGGTCTTGAGTACTTTTTGTTAAGTTTATCTCAGTATTTTTATCTTAACTGTTGCAATTGCAAATGGGGTCTTTTTCTCCAATCATCTGTCTGTTTTGGTATATATGAAAGGTATTAATTTTTATATGTTTTGTACCAGCACCTCACAGAATTCTCTTATTCACAAGGGCTTTTCAATTTATTCTCTCAGAGTTATTAAGTAAATAATCAAATGACTGAAAATAATGATAATTTGAACTCTTTCCAATTTTCAGCACTCACTTCCTTCCCTCACCTAATTGTATTAGCTGGTGCCTCCAGCAGAGAATTAACCAATAGTGATGCTAGTGGACATCCTGGGTTGATTTTTACCCTGCCTTTACGGGAAACTGCACATGTGTTCCAGGGCCTTCCCACTGCACATAACAGCGCCTTTGAGTGGAAACGTGTCATAACACGAAGAAAATGTGTATCTAACCCAGCGACAAAAGAGAAACAGATTCTTAAAAATGCTTTTAGTCATGTATAGGCACAGAACATGGGCAAACGCCTTCTCACCTTTTCTGGGGTGTTCTCTTTTGTTCTAGGGATATGGCGGACAGCACGAACAAACACCACAATGGTGAACCCCCAATGCTGAGTTTGCATTCCCGAAAGAAACCCCAATTGCTTAAGTTATAGTCCTTTAATTAGTTACCTGATTCTGTTTTCTAACATTTTACTTAGCTTATTTGTAGCTTTTTATAAATGAGATTTGGTCTGAAGTTGTTTTGTGTGTGCTATTTTTGTCTGCTTTTATTATCAATGTTTGATCCAAGAAAAGAATTTGAAAGTGCAACTTCTTTTCCTACACCATAATAAAATTTAAACAGCATTGCCAATGTCTAATCTTTACAGGTTTAATAGGATTTCCCAGTGAAGTCAGGCCTGGCAGTTTTCTCTGTTTCTCTATGTTTTCTCTATTAATCAGTCTGTTTATATTTCCTATATCTTCCGAGGTCAGTGTTGGAATCTCTTCTGCTCTTTTAATGCTTTCCATGTGAACCATATGTATTTCGTTTTCTCCTTTGAGAAGCTGGGGGTGGTGAAAAGAGATTATATTAGGTCATGCTATCCCTTTTTAATTTTTCCCCTAGTAGAACAAATTTTTAATTTGTTTTACTGTTTTTCTGTTTTAAAATTCATAGAATTTCTACTATTGTCTTTCCTTTTGCTTTCCAGTGGTTTATTTCATTGTTAATTTCACTAAATTATTGTTTTGTGTTCTTAGTTCATTTATGTTATTCTTTCTTATTCATTAGTATGATAAAGTATTTAAGATTATGAATTTTCCTCTGAGCTTGCAGTAGCTATACCCATTAGTTCCAACATAGCATTTTTTGTGAACATTATTTTCAAGAAATTATAAAATTTCATTTTTTTATTACCTTTTGTACCTAATGTCATAGTTTTAATTTTTCAAGTAGCGAGGTTTTTTTTTTTTTAATTTTTTGGTTGTTTGTTTGTTTTATGATTTGTGGCTAATTTCTATCTTTATCATATTATGACCAGATGATGTACTCTGGACACTTTTTATTTATTTTTAATGTGATGTTTTCTGTGGTCAATTTTGGTTTGTGATCACTTATGAGAAAGTTATAATCCCTGTTTTCAGGTCAAAATGATGGATGGATATCAATTATATCTACCTTAGTGATTACTTTATTCAAGTCATCAGTGTCCTTATTTAGATTTTATCATCTTGATTTGTCTAGAGATTAAGAGTCCAGAAATAAGATGTATTATGAATGAGCTTCTGCATATTCCTCCTTTTGCTTTCAGAATGTTAATGGACATCACATGGTACATGGACATCCACAGATGGTGAGATGGTGAGATCTCCATTTTTATTATGGTCTCTGTCTCTGTCATTATACGGCAGATTTCTTTGTCTCCTCGTTTGACACTTTCTGCCTGAAATTTTGTTCCTTACATTCTCTCATTTGTATATTCTGCCTGGTAGGCCTTTGCCTACCTTTTGTATTTCCACTTTCCTGAGTCACTTTGTTTCACATGTATGCACCATATAACTGGATTTCACTCTGATTTTTTTAAAAATGAATCTTTCTTTTAATAATTTAGCTTCGTTCATTTGCAAATATAGACACATGAGATGTTTTAGGTGTTCCTCATAGTATTTCATGGTAGCCTTTCTGTTTTTATTGCCTTTTTTCTTTTACTATCTATGTTTACTTCATTTTCTGTAAGTTTCATACACAGAGTCCCACTTTAGTTTCAGCAGTCACTTTTCTACACAAAACATGTATAATGTACTTAATTATTTCTTTCTTTTAGGCAGAATGTACAAACTCCTAACAAAAGCAAGGATGAATAGCCCATTTCTACTTTCCAATTTCTTTCACAACACACCATCACCCTATTTCTAGCTGCCTATATGATTTTCCTTAGTGTTAAGCTTATTGCTTTTAGATGGAGTCTCCATATACATGTGTGCTGGTCGCACACTGCTCAACTAGCCAGAGCTCCAATTCCCTAGACCGCCATATTCGTAAATACACCAGTGCCTCTATTACTTGTTTTTACACTACAGGCCATAAAAGATTGTGGAATCAGGGTATTGATACTATTTTCCATCTTCTCTTTACCCTTCTACTTCCAAATTTTGCTAGATGATACCTGCATTTCTAGATTTTGGAACATTTATGTTGTATTCAGCATTCACATATCTCCTTTCATCTTCCGATCAGATGGAACAAGACTCATTGCCTCTCTTTTGCTATAATTTCTTCCTTTGTCTCTCCATTGGCTAGAATTCATTGCACCATCTTTAAAATAGAGCCTGAAAACTATGTTAAATTACTCCAAATTCAAAATATTTGTCTGTTGCCTTCATACTTAAGTAAGAGTTTGCCTAAGTACAAAATTCTTGATTCTCACTTTTTTCCTCAGCTGTTTTCTAGTGCAGAGTTTTGCTTTGAAGAAATCTGAGACAAGTCAGACTATTTCTATTAGAAGATGACTTTATTTTTATTTCATTTTTATTTTTGCCTGGATGCTCAAGCATTATTTCTTGTTTTTGAAGCCCAATAACTTTATTAGGTATGACAGTTTGAGATTATTTTATGAATCCCCAAAAGAGAAAGATTATGTCCTTCTCTGTGCATGATACCCTTTGATTGCATTAAATTTAGCTGAGGTGCCTTTGATTAAATTACCTGTTAAGATTAGGGCTTTTTTTTTTTTCATTTGACCATGTCAGTAAGGTGTGACTCAGGTTGAGTCCCTGCCCCCTTGGTGGGTCTGATATAAATGCACACTCATATGGTCAAAGACACACAAGGAGACACACAGGAAGAGAGAGAACTCTGTCATTTTTGATCCTGGGACCCTGGGGAGAGACGAACCATTTACCTGAAAGTTTGCAGCTGACCTTGGGAAGAGAACAGAACAGCTGAGACTGATAAAGGCCAGAAAGGAACAAGCTCTATGTCAGGAGAGAGAGGAAGCCCTGAGAGACAAGCCCTGAGCCAGCCTGCAGCTAAGAGAGGAAGCCCAGAGGGGAAGGCTGAACCCTCACAGAGATCAGAGACCATCTCACTTCAATACAAGGCAGCTGACTTACTATGGTACCTTGAGTTGGACTTTCCATGGCCTTGGTACTGTAAGCTTCTACCCCAAATAAATACCTTTATGAAAGCCAACAGATTTCTGGTACTGTGCGTCAGCACCCCTTTGGCAGACTGACACATTAGGGTGTGTATCTGCCTGGATTTTTCCATGCCAGTTTATGCTGACACAATCTGAAGCTTCAAGGGTTCTTTCTATCTTGGAAAGATATTTTGGATTCTATTTTATAATATATTATTTTAATTTTTCCTTGAAATCACTCTTATGCATATTTTATACTTTATTTTCCATCTTCCATAGCTGTAACTTCTCTCATCCTTTTCAACTTCATAGTCATTTGCATCTTATTTTTATCACTTTTCTTAATCCTGTACGCCATGCCCTTTCTACGCTTTGGGCAGTGTTTATTCTTATTTATGCTTCTTCTAATGTGGCTGTTGTAGTTTCCTAGCTGCCACAACAGATGCTGTGCAGTGGGTTGGCTTTGAGGCTAGAAGTCCAAGTCGAGGAAGTCACCCAGGCGACGCTTTCTCCCAGAAGACCGAGGCGTTCTGGGCCGCTCTCCAGACCTCTCCCTTCCCTTCTGGATTCCACCAGCTTCCAGCCTCTGGCTGCTCCCCCTCCCGCTCCCTCTCTCTGGGGTCTTCCCTGCAAGACCTCAAGTAAGAGGCATGAGACCCATCCTGATTAACTGGGCCATGCCCCAGCTGAAGTCACGCCATCAGGGAAGGGAATAACTCCAAGAGCACATTTTCCTGGGGCACACAGGGGGCTTCTCCTTCTGTGATGGCTTTGCCTCCACCCCTTCTGTGCTGAGTCCCCCTCCTTCCTCCTGTTTGCTCTTAGAACCTGCATCTTCTCTTTGCCCTTTTGTTTCATGAAGGTGATTGCTTCAGGACAACGTGTGTGTGTGTGTGTGTGTGTGTGTGTGTGTGTGTGTGTGAAGCCATGAAGATAGATTTGGTCACCATCTCCTGCTCTGTGAAAGCACGTTCATTTGCCATTTGCCATTTTATTTCTTCCTTTTTATGACCTGTTTTTATAGAACCAGCACTAGCTCCTTCTTTCTAGAGCAAATATTTGCAGAAAATTTATGGGGAGGAAAGACCAGGGACAGTGGAAGTGGTCATTTTAGCTCCTACTTCTCAGACTTTGGCAACTGAAGTGCTGCCCTGACTTATCAACAGACAACGCCCGAGAATGAGGCTTGTCTGTGTGAACCCTTCATCCCCATCCCCAGCCCTCCAAGCCCATCGTAGTCCAGTGAGGCTCCAGCACCAGCCCTACACCCATTCCTCATCCTGAAACTCCAGGCTTGCAGGGCGAACTGGACTCCACTGGGCTGGGCTGTTTCCTGTGGCTGCACGTCTTCCCAGGGTGTCTTCCTGCGACCGTGCGCTTCTTCTCACAGTGTCTTCCTAAAGCCATGCAACTTCTCAGGCTGGCTTCCTGCAGCAGTGCGTCTTCTCACGGTGTCTTCCTGCGGCTTTGTGTCTTCTCACAGTGTCTTCCTGTGGCTGCGCTTCTTCTCACAGTGTCTTCCTGTGGCTTTGCGTCTTCTCACGGTGACTTCCTGTGGCTGCACTTCTTCTCACAGTGTCTTCCTAAAGCCATGCAACTTCTCAGGCTGGCTTCCTGCAG
>JAQZBX010087390.1:0-12875 GCA_029593785.1 Cabassous unicinctus
AAAGCATTTAAGTTTGAGGAGGTCCCATTTGTCCATTTTTTCTTTCATTACTCATGCTTTGGGTGTAAAGTTTAAGAAACCACCCCCTACCATCAGGTCTTGAAAATGTATCCCTACATTTTCTTTTAGTAGTTTCATGGTTCTAACTTTAATTAGGTCTTTGATCCATTTTGAGTTAATTTTTGTATAAGGTGTGAGATGGGGTCATCTTTCTATCTTTTGAATATGGATATCCCGTTCTCCCAGCACCATTTGTTGAATAGGCTGTTCTGTCCCAGCTGGGTGGGTTTGCCAGCCTTGTCAAAAATCTCATGACCATAGATGTGAGGGTCTGTTTCTGAAGAATCAGTTCAGTTCTATTTGTCTATATGTCTGTCTTTATGACAGTACCATGCTGTTTATATACACTGTAGCTAGATGATATGATTTAAAGTCCAGAAGTGAGAGTCCTCCAACTTCATTTTTCCTTTTTAAGATGTTTCTGACTGTTGGGGTTCCCTTATTCTTCCAAATCAATTTGATAATTGGCTTTTCCGTTTCTTTTAAAAAGGCTGTTGGAATTTTTATCGGGATTGCATTGAATCTGTAAATTAATTTGGGTAGGACTGATGTCTTAATGCTATTTAGTTTTCTAATCCATGAAAAAGGAATGTCCTTCCATTTATTTAGGTCTTCTAGATTTCTTTTAGCAATGCATTGTAGTTTACTGAATACAGGTCCTTTACATCCTTGGTTAAGTTTATTCCTATATATTTGATTCTTTTAGTTATTATTGTAAATGGAATTTTTTCCCAACTTCCTTCTCAGATTACTCATTACTAGTGTAGAGAAACACTGCTGATTAATTTTGTATCCTGCCACTTTGCTGAACTCGTTTATTAGCTCTAATAACTTTGTTGTAGATGTTTCAGGACTTTTTAGGTATAGGATCATATCATCTGTGAATGTTTTACTTCTTTTCCAATTTGTATGCCTTTTATTTTTTTCTTTCCTGATTGCTCTAGCTGAACCTCTAGCACAATATTGAACAACAGTGGTGACAATGGGCATCCTTATCTTGTTCCCAGTTGCAACTGGAAAGCTTTCAGTCTTTCACCATTGAGTACAATGTTAGCTGTGGGCTTTCCATATATGCACTCTACCATGTTGAGAAAGTGTCCTTCAATTCCTGTATTTTGGAGTGTTTTTTTTTTAATCGAGAAGGATGCTGTATTTTGTCAAATGCCTTTTCTGCTTCAATTGAGATGATCATGTTTATTCTTTGATTTATAAATGTGATACATTATACTGATATTCTTGTGTTGAACCATCCTTGCAAGCCTGGGATAAAACCCACTTGATCATGATGAATAATTCTTTTAATGTGTTGTTGGAGTTAATTAGAAGGTATTTTGTTGAGGATTTTTACACATATATTCATTAGGGAAATGGGTCTGTATTTTTTTTTTTTTTTTTAATTATATCTTTAGCTGGCTTTGGTATTAGGGTGATGTAGACTTTATAGAATGAGTTTGGTAGTGTTCCCTCCTGTTCAACTTTTTGGAAAAGTTTGCATAAGATTGGTATTAAATCTGCTTTGAATACTTCATAGAATTCACCTGTAAAGCCGTTTTGTCCAGGACTTTGCATTTTGGGGAGGTTTTTGATGACTGTTTGAATCTCTTTTTTTTGTGATTGGTTGGTTGAGATCTTCTATTTCTTCTAGGGTCAGTGTAGGTAGTTTGTGTGTTTCTAGGAATTTGTCCATTTCGTCTATGTTGTCTAGTTTGTTGGCATACAGTTGTTCATAGTATTGTCTTATGATCTCTTTTGTTTCTGTGGAGTCAGTAGTCATGTCTTCACTTTCATTTCTGATTTTGTTTTTTTGCATCTTCTTTCTTTTTTTCTTTGTCAGTCTAGCTGTGGGTTTGTAAATTTTGTTGATCTTCTCAAAGAACCAACTTTTGGTTTTGTTGATTGTCTTTATTGTTTTTTGTTCTCAGTTTCATTTATTTCTGCTCTAATCTTTGTTATTTTTTTTCCCTTTTGCTTGTTTTGGGATTAGTTTGCTTTTTTTTTTTTCTGGTTTCTCCAGGTGTGCAGTTAGGTCTTTGATTTTACCTCTTTCTTCTTTTTTAATATAAGCATTGAGGGCTATAAATTTTCCTCTCAGCACTGCCGTTACCGCATCCCGTAGGTTTTGATATGTTGTGTTCTCCTTTTTATTCATCTCGATGTATGTACTGATTTCTTCCACAATTTTTTCTTTGACCCACTGATTATATGAATGTGTTGTTTAAACTCCATGAAATACATAAATTGTCCCTTTTTCTACCTGTTATTGATTTCCAGCTTCATTTCGTTATGACTAGAGAAGGTGCTTTTTATAATTTCAATCTTTTTAAATTTATTGCAATCTGTTTTGTGACCCAGCATGTGGTCTATCCAGGAGAAAGGTCCATGAGCACTTGAGAAGAATGTATATCTGCTGTTTTGGGGTACAATGTTATGTATATATCTATTAGGTTTATTTCATTTATCATATTATTCAAGTTCTCTGTTTCTTTATTGATCCTCTGCCCAGATGGTCTATTCAATGATGAGAATGGTGTATTGACATCTCCAACTATTATCATAGAGACATCTATTTCTCCCTTCAGTTTTGCCAGTGTTTGCTTCATGTATTTTGGGTCACCCTGATTAGGTGCATATACATTTATGATTGCTATTTCTTTCTGATGAATTTCTCCTTTTATTAATATGTAATTCCTTCCTTGTTTCTAATAATAGCTTTCCTTTTAAAGTATATTTCATCCCATGTAAGTATAGCTACTCCAGCTTTTTAAAAAAATTGCTGCATGCATGGAATATCTTTTCTCAGTCTTTCACCTTCAGTCTTTTTGTATCCTTGAGTCTTAGGTGAGTCTTTTGTAGACAGCATATAGATAGTTCATATTTTCTTATCCATTCTGCCAGTCTGTGTCTTTTAATTGAGGAGTTTAATCCATTAACATTCAATGTTATTACTGTAAAAGCATTTCTTCACCCATTTTGACCTTTGGGTGTTATCTGTCATATTTTAGTTTCACCACTCTTTTTATACTTTCAGTTGCTTTTACTGATATAATCTTCATTTCTAGCCTCTCTTTCAAACCTCTCTCTCCTGTCTTGTCGTTCCAGGCTGTAGCACTCCTTTTAATACTTCCTGAAAGGTCAGTCTCTTGGTTACAAACTCTCTCATTTTCTGCTTATCTGTAAATATTCTAAACTCATCCTCATTTTTGAAAGACAATCTTGCCAAAGATAGGATTCTTGGCTGACAGTTTTTCTCTTTCAGTACCTTAAATATATCATACCAACTGCCTTCTTGCCTCCATGGTTTCTGCTGAGAAATCAGCACTTAATATTATTGGGCATACTTTATATATGATGAATCACCTTTTTTGCTGCTTTCATAATTCTCTCTTTTATCTTTATCATTTTGATATTCTGATTAGTATGTGTCTCGGTAGTAGGTCTGTTTGGATTTATTTGGATTGGAGTACATTGTGCCTCTTGGACATGGATATATATGTCCTACAATAGAGTTGGGAAATTTTCTACCATTATTTCCTCAAATGTTCCTTATGCCCCTTTTCTTTACTCTCCTCCTTCTGGGATACCCACGACACATATGTTTGCACGTCTCTTGTTATCATTTAGTTACTTGGGACCCTGGTTGATTTTTTTCCCATTCTTTTCTTTATCTCTTCTTTTGTGTGTTTGCTTTCAAAGGCCCTGTCTTCAAGCTCACTGATCCTTTCTTTTGCCTCTTCAAATCTGTTGTTATATGCCTCCAGGGTATTTTTTATTTTATTTATTGTGCCTTCATTTCCATAAGATCTGCTATTTTTCTCTGTATGCTTTCATATTCTTCTTTGTGCTTACCCAGTGTCTTCTTAATATCCTTTGTCTCTTTAGCCATCTCACTGAATTTATTAAGATTTTTTTGAACATCTATGATTAGTTGTCTCAACTCCTTTATGTCATCTGGAGGTTTAGTTTGCTCCTTTGACTGGGCCATATCTTCTTGTTTCTTGGTGTGGCTTGTAATTTGTTGGTGTTCTGTTGTCTGATTTACTTATATTTATTCTAGTCTCAATTTTTCTCTTCAGTCTGGGGCTTTCTATTTGATTGGCTTTGTGCTACAGCCCCTGTTTGATACTTGGTTCCACTTATTTTGGAACTTTATGATGGCTTGTGTTTTGCCAATCTGAGGTTTTTCAGCTCTTTTTCATCTGTTTCTTGCCCTTTCTCCCTTGCTGGGGGCGGAGTCCAAGCTGAGGATGTGGTTGGTACTGTAAGCCATGGAGACTGAAGCTGCCTGCATTGCCCCAGTAACTGATGAAGCTTCTTCCACCTTCCTCCCCTGCCAGGGGTAGCAATGCAGCTACAGTTACATGCAGTAATCTAATCAGTAAAGGCCAAGACATTCTGTAGTTATCAGGAGAGACTAATGAAGCTCTATGCCCCTTCCTCCCTTGCCTAACGTGGGGATTGAGCCACAGGTATAGGTAGTAAAGTAAGTTGTGCTGGACAGAACTGATCATAGTTGCCCAGTAAGACTGATGAAGCACTGGCCCCCTTCCTTCCCTGCCAGGGATGGGTATGGAGCCACAGGTGTGTCCAACAGTCTAGTCCATATGGACGGAAAGCAACTTCAATTGCCCAAAGAAGCTGAGGGACACTGCCACTCCCCTGCTCTGTCATGGGTGAAGATAGAGCCACAGATGTGCCCGACAATGTAGTTTATGTGGGCCAAAAGTGACATTACTGTGATTTTCAGTCAGCCCCGCTTACCCTCATGCTATGGGTGGAGTTAAAATGGAGGCTATTGGCCTCTTTCCGACATGGGCAGGTTCAAACTTTAGCCCTGCTTAGGATTGGACTTTAGCCAGCCAAATGTACTAATCGGTAGCTGAAGTCGGTGCCCCACTGTCTCTTCCTCCCCCTTTTTTGGGAAATGGAGTTTCCCACTCCAGCCAGGGAATAGCTCCCAAGGCGTCTTGCACCGCCAGCAGGGGAAGGGCATTGGCCTCCGTGGTGTGAAGTGCTCTGCTCACGAGTCTTCACTGCAGATGGGCAGTCTCCTCCTTCCATTCTTTCAAGGATGTCGCAGGATGCTCTTCTGGTCTCCTGAGGCCCCGAAACAGGTGATTTAGATAGCTCTGGCTGATTACTAACTGCCCTGTAGGACAAGCTGATTCTTGGATCTTCCTACACTGTCGCCATCTTACCCCTTCCTCTGGTACTGGGTTTCTTTTGAGGGTGATGAAAATGTTCTAAAACTAGGAAACAGTAATGGTTATACAACTCTGTGAATGTACTAAAGCCCACTGAATTGTTTTGTTTTTTTTTAAGTGGTTTTCTATTAAGGTGGTAATTTTGGTGGCCTTTGAATGTAGGCTTTTAAGAGGTGATTTTTTTGTGTCCTTCCCTGGAGCCCTCATCACACAAATGAGTTGTGCCTTGTCACATCGTCATGTGCACAAGGGTTCCTCTTTGGTCTGCGCCAGCATTTGCATGCTTTGATGCTTTGATATTGATTTTAACTCGGAAGGGGGGATTGAGAATTCTTGTTTGATTAGTAACTTTATATTGCAGTGCCTGCTTTATCCACTAGGAAAGCTATCTTTTTTAAGATGCAGTAATACACTGAAGCATTTTGCATGCATTATTTCATTTACTCCTACAAAATCTGTTAGTCTTACAGCAGTTAATTACATTGTCTATAGCAGGGGTTCTTAACTTTTTTTTCCCCACAGACCCCTTTTCCAGTCAGGTGAAAACCACAGTCCCCTTACTAAGTCCACACTATACTTTGTATTATTTAATAAATATATCACATCTGCACCAACACATCCCCATAAGAATGTTTTTGTTTTTTTTTTGTTTTGTTTTTTTCAATTCAAGCTCATGGACCCCTTGTTAAGAACCCCTGGCAGCAAGTGACAGAGCAAGGTTAAAATCCAGTCTTTCTGGCCTCAAAGCCCGAATTCCTAATAAATACATAATGGGAACTGTGTTGGCTAATACATAGTTGAGGAGAAACATATCAATATGATATAAATATTAAACCAAGGTTTTATTTGCTAATACAGAGTTAAGAAATACCATTATGCTATAGGCAGTATTTTAATCACCTGAAATTAACACTTCCATCATTGAAACAGACTGAGAAAGCTACACTATAACATGTTATCACCATTTAAAATCCCATTTTTGATATTTCTTTAATAACATTTTTCAACAAGTTGTAGCCATGGCTCCAAATGAGTAAAAAGTGCTTTATGTGTCCACTCTCTTTTTCTATTTAATAGCTGTTTAAACTCCCTCTAGTGGTTAAATCATGTTGCGATCCCGAATTTTGCTTTTTAAAGATGTAATGTCGCCACTGATACAAGGGTGTTATTGAGAGTGCGGAAGGATCAAACCTGTTTCTTAGATGTACTCTTCATGTCTGTGGAATGGAGGTTTATTACAGCTTATATGAATACCATGTATCAAAACAGTTTCTGCTCCTCTCCTCTACCCCACTTTTCTCCTATTTACTCAAAAATTAGTGCATTGATTAGAGATATTTTCTATTCTAAGAATTGCAAAGAATATACTTTCAAAGGTATAGATTTTTGGGGCACCAGCCTCATAAAATGTTCTAAGCCTTGGAATGGAGGCCTGCAAGGCACAGGACATACCTAATATTTCTTGAGTTTCTGTTTTACCAGTGTGTTTCACATTTCTTGAAAATTTAGCTGTTAAATATCCACCCCCTATGTACATACACATGCATGAATTCTTTGTCTCCCCTCCCACCAAGCCTCGTGTTGGGTTTTGATTTAGATGATGTAGAGACTCTTCCATTGACCAGATTGGCTACAGTTGTTGGGGAGAGCATTTGCAAAAAATAGCAATGCACTTACCTTAGGGCAGACAAATTTTTATGGTGAAACAAGTCATACAAAAAGAACCACTTTGTCACATTGCCCCTTAGACTTCCATATAACTTTGAGGAGAGCTGATTTAAGCGTCGCAGACATTCTGGTTAAATAGCTACAGTCCTCGGAAAACTGATCTGCCACCCTTCCACTGCTTCCTTACAGGCATAGACCTAGTTAAGAGTCTGCTTGGCATGAGTGAGGTCTGGGATTGTGGAATTCACACCTTGTAGTATAGTTTGCAACTGAATCATGTAGTATGTTATAATTACATTTTATTTATTGTGCAACTTTTTTTTGCCTTTAAAGCTGATTGTCTTTTTTTTTTCTTTCTTTAAAGTGATATGTGCCGATATTTCACGTGACTTCAAACTTTGTGACAGAACCATACTGTTCCACTCAATACGACAAAACTCCTCCTCTAATCTATTGGTTGTGTTTTTGTCCTTGGAGACATCCCTCCTGGAACCTTTGTTCTCTTACCTCAGTGTAGTCAGGATGCTTCCTGATTCCGCTACACAGCTGTTTCCCTAGCACTTCCCTTCAGCTTCGTGCTGGTCTTTTCACCCCCTTCCTGTGTTAGATGTCCTGTTTTCTGGAGACCACATCTTTCTCTTTCTTGTTTTATTCTTTCATTTTGGTAATACACATACTTGAGTAGTTTCATGAGGAATGTTCTTTAAAGGAAAATATTTTGAGATTTTCCATGTCTGAAATGCCCTTAGTTTTCCTTTATACTTGATTGATAGTTTGACTGGGGATAGGATTCTACTAGGTTGGAAATAATGACCAATGATGTTGAGCATCTTTTCATGTGCCTATTTGCTATCCATATAGCTTCTTTGGTGACATATCCTTTCAAATATTTTGCCCTTTTTTTATCATGTGGTTTATTTCCTTGTTATTAACTTTTTTAAAAATTAAAAAATTTTGTTTTCAATTTTATTGATACATATTAATAAAGCATAAATCTATCCAAAGAGTACGATCAGTAGTATTTGGTGTAATCACATGTTTGTGCATTCATCACCCCAATCACTCCCAGAGCACTTTCATTATTCCAATAATAATAAACAAAAAAACAAACAGAACTCATCACCTCTCAATCTCTCTATGCCTCATCTGGCATAAATAGCTGCTATTCTTTTTCCTTCTCTCTAGTATATTTGTATTTATATTTTGTAGAAACAGTCTTATATACACAGTGTCACCCATATTTGTGTTTTACATGCAGTCCCATGTTACAGTTTTTAGCTTTCCTCCTAGTAATATACATGACCTTAGACTTTTCTTTATTAACTTTTGAGAGTTCTTTATATATTCTTGAAACAGGTTCTGTTTCAGATACATGATTTGCAGGTGTTTTCTCCTGGTCTGGGGTTTGTATTTTCATTCTTTTAATAGTGTCTTTTGAAGAGCAGAAGATTTTAATTTTAGTTAATTCTAATTTATCAATTTGGATTATTTCATGAATCATGTTTTTGATGTCACAGCTAAGAAATCCTTCCCTAAACCAAAGTCACAAAGATTTTCTCCTATGTTTTCTTCTAAATGTTTTATTGTTTTAGGTTTTATATTTAGTTTTGTATTCCATATTGAGTTAATTCTTGTATATGATATTAGATATGGATTGAAGTTCAATTTTTGCATGTGGATTTCCACTTATTCCAGTGCCCTTTGTTGGAAAACTCCCATTGTGCACCTTCATCAAAAACCAGTTGTCCCTGTATGTATGTCTATTTCTGGGCTCTATATTCTGTTCCATTCATCAGTTTGTCTATCTTGATGCAAATGCCTCACTGTATTGATTGTTATGGCTTTATAATAAGTCTTAAAATCAGGGAATTTTAGTTCTCCTAATTTATTCTTCTTTTTCAAGTTGTTTTGGCTGTCCCTGATCCTTAGCATTTTTATATGAAATTTAGAATCAAATTGTCTAATTGTAGAAAAAAGGATGCATGGACTTTACATGGAATTGTGTTGAATCTATAGATCAATTTGAGGAGAATTGATGTCTTAACAATACTGCATCTTCTTATACACGAACAAGATTTATCTCTCCATTTTTTAGGATTTATTTAATTTCTCTCAGAAGTCTTTTGTAGTTATAAATAGATGGGTCTTATGCATCTTTTGTCAGACTTACTCATAGCATTTCATATTTTTGATGCTATTATAAATGGTACTTCTAAAATATCAATTTCTATTTGTTCATTGCCAGTATTTAGAAATATCATTAGTTTTTGTATATTGTTCTTTTATCTTTCCACTTTGCTAAATTCACTTGTTAGTTCTAGTAGCTTCTCTTATAGCTTCCTTCAGGTTTTCTATACAGATGAGATACCATCTGTGAATAAAGACTTTTTTTACTTCTTCTTTTCCAATCTTGATCCTTTTTATTTCTTTTTCTTGCCTTATTTCACTGCCTATGGCTTCAAGTACAATGTCAAATAGAAGTGATGACAGCAGACATAATTGGTCTGTTCCTGATATTAGAGGGAAAGCATTCAGTCATTCACCATTAAGTGTGATGTTTGCTATAGGTTTTTGTAGATACTTGTAGATGAGGAAGTTCCCCTCTATTCTTATTTACATGAAGTGTTTTTTTTTTCCAGGAATGATGTTGGGTTTTGTCAAATGCTTTTTCTGCACCTATTGATATTACATGGATTTACTTTTTAAATTTGTTAAATGGTGAATTACATTGATGGATATTCAAATGTTAAACTAGCCTTGCATTCTTAAGATAAACTCCGCTTGGTCATGATGTATTGTCCTTTTTATATATTCTTAGCTGCGATTTGCTAAGATTTTATTTAGAATTTTTGCAACTATATTCAGGAGGAATATTTATCTGAAGTCTTCTTTTCTTATATTCCTTTGCAGCTTTTGGCTTCAAGGTAACTTTGGCATTTCAGAATGAGTTGGCAAGTATTCTGACTTTTTCAATTTCTTTTTGAGGAGTTTATGTAGATTTGTTATTATTTTGTCCTGAAATGATTGGTAGAAGTCACTAGTGAATCCAGCTGAGCCTGGAGTTTTCTTTATAGGAAGGTTTTTTAAAATTACATATTCAATTTTTTGCTTGTTGAAGCATTTTTGTGATACATGCTTTAAAATCCTTGTCAGATGATCTCAACATCTGATTAATCTCAATCTTGGCATATATTGATTATCTTTTATCAATCAAGTTTTTATTTTCCTCTTTCTTGGTATAATGAATGATTTTTTATTGAAACCTGGGCATTTTGGGTATTAAGTCATGAGACTCTGGATCTTATCCATATCTTATGTTGGCAAGCCTTCTTTGAAACTGCTTCAGTGTGAGAATGGGGAGCATCACTTCATTATTGCCGGATGGAGGTAGAAGTCCAGGTTCCTCATTGAGTCACTGTTGAAGTCCTCGGTGGGAGAGGGTCATCATTACAGCTGGGTGGGGCGGAAGCTCAGGCTCCCCCTAGGCCTCCATTAATACCACCCTGGGAGGGATGGGCAGGGGTACCTGGGTACCATGCCCCATGTGGCCTCCCCACTATCTGGGCAGTGGTAAGATTCCTGACTCCCCAGAGGGGATGGGGTTGGGGAGGAAGTTAAGTCTTGGATCCCTGTGTGGTCTCCACTGACACTGCGGGAGGGGAAGTCTCATTCCTGCACAGCATGGATGAAAGTTCCAGCTCCCGACTCAGCCTTTTGGGACACCATCCTAGAGGGGAGCTTGGGGCACCTCGTTGCAGCCTGGCAAGGGTGGAAGTCTAGGCTTCCCATTTGGCCTTTGCTGGCTTGGGTGGGAGTGGGGTCAGTTTTTTCTGAGATGTTTGGCTGGCTTGGGGCAGTTATTGTCTAAAAGTAACTCTGTCATGCAAGTCTGCCTGTTTTCTGATCCTTTGGCTAGAGAAAATAGGCTTTTGTTGGAGCTTTTTCTGTCTATGCCATTAGTGTTTTGGAGTTGCCAGCTTCTCAAGCACCCAGCCTAAGATATATCAGGCAAAATTAAACTCAGCTGCCATGCTATTCCTTGGGTCCTGAGGTCCCTAGCTGGTCTGCTCTGCCACTTTCTCTCTATCTTTCAGGTCCATCTTATGTTTGTTTCATCTATAATGTTCAGAAATTTTAACTGTACTTAGAGGAATAGAGAAGTGTATGTCTACTCCTTTCTGAAAGCAGAATTCTTCTCCATTGTTTAGCAGTGTTTTTAATTTGAGAAGTTGTAAATTAAAACAATCATGCATACCACACAGGATTCCCATTCATTGCCTGACCACCAGCACCTTACATTGTTGTGACACATTTGTTACAAATGATGAAAGAGCGTCATCATAATATTACTGCTATCTATAGTCCATAGCTTATATTTAGCATATTTTCCGACAAACCGTCCTATTATTAACACCATGTATTAGTATTGTATATTTGTTATATTTCCTGAGAGAATATTCTCATATTGGTACTGTTAACCAGTGTCCATAATTCACCACAGGGTTCACTGTGTTATTTGGTCCTCTGACTTGTACAATCCATGCAAAGTGTACACTCAGTGGCTCTCAGTTTCATCACAGAGTTGTGCTGTCATCTGCTTAGTCCCTTTCAGAAAATTTTCATTACTCCAAAAGGAGAAATACTATACCACCCCAATTACTAAGCCTTAGCATTGATATAATACCTTCTTTGCCATTGCTGTGAAAATACTACAATATTACTGTTAACTATAGTCTATATGTTACATTAGTTGTATTTTTCCCATGTATCTCCATATTCTTAACACCTTGTAATAGAGGAACATTCTTGGATTTGTACTATTAACCAAAATCGTCATCCACCACTGAAATCACTATGTTATACAGTCCCTAGATTATCCACTAGCTTTCTTTCAATTGACATTAATTGCTCTAGACCATCCCTTTCAGTCACAATCACATTTATAAATAAGCAGTGTTAGCTGTATTCAATAATGTGCTACCATCAACTCTATCCATTTCCCCATATTTAAAATCCCCCTTATTAAACCTTCTACATACATTCAACATCAGCTCCCCCTTCTCAACCCATATTCTGTCTCGTGTAAACTATACTCTATAGTTTAACTCCATGAGTTTACTCATTGTATTTGGTTCATATTAATGAAACCATACAATATATTTCTTTTTGTGTCTGGCTTGTTTCACTCAACATAATGTTCTCAAGGTTTATGCATGTTGTCATATGCATCCCAAGTTTATTTCTTGTTACAGCTGAATAGTATTCCATTGTATGTGTATACCACACTTTGTTTATCCATTCATCAATTGATGGTCACCTGGGTTGTTTCCATCTTTTAGCAATTGTGAATAATGAATGAATGTCAGTGTGCAAATGTCTGTTTGTGTCCTCGCTTTCAGTTCTTCTGAATATATTCCTAGTAGTGGGATTGCTGGGTCATATGGCAGTTCTATATTTAGCTTCCCAAGGAACTGCCAAACTGTCCTCCACAGAGCTTGCACCATTTTACATTCCTACCAACTGTGAAGGAGTGTTCCTATTTCTCCACATCCTTTCCAGCACTTGTAGTTTTCCACCTTTTTAATAATGGCCATTCCATAAGATGTGAAATGATATGTCATTGTAGTTTTAATTTGCATTTCCTTAACAGCTGGTGATGTGGAACACCTTTCCATGTGCATTTTGGCTATTTGTATTTCTTCTTTGGAAGAAGTCTGTTCAAGTCTTTTGCCCATTTTTGAATTGGGTAATTTGTCTTTTTATTGTTGAGTTGTATGATCTCTGTATATAACGTGGAGATCAAACCCTTATCGGATATATGGTTTCTGAAAATTTTCTCCCAATGAGTAAGCTGCCTTTTCACCTTCTTAATAATGTCATTTGAAGCACAAAAATGTTTAATTTTGAGAAGGTCCCATTTATCTATTTTTTCTTTCATTGATCTTG
>JAQZBX010087391.1:0-12872 GCA_029593785.1 Cabassous unicinctus
TGTGTGTGGATAATTACCTTAGTTTGTTTCAAATAATTTCTTAAATTGGAAAATATCTAATTTATTTCATCTTTAATCATGATTTTGGAGTCATAGCTAAGAAATCATTGCCTTATCCAATATCAGAAAGATTTTTCTCCTATCCTTCTAAAAGTTTTATATTTTATTGGGTTTTACATTTATATCTATAATTCATTTGGTTGTAATTTTTGTATGTAGTATAGCATGATTCATATTTTGCTAATGTTCTTCAGCAATATTTATTTATTCAAGGAATCTAAGTTAATTTTTAACACATTAGTATCCAATCACTAAAGCAACATTTGTTAAAAAGCCTATCCTTTCTATATTGAATTGACTTTGCAACTTTATTGAAAAACAATTGATTATATATGTGTATCAAAATCAATACATTTTTGAGTTTCCCATGTAGTTTAGACTCTGTGTTGGATTTTTCTACCTGACTCAAATCTAGGATGTTCAAAAAAAAAATTATATATAAAATACCACTTGCTAGAAGCCTAGGAGACATTCTGTAATAAAACATTCTCCTTTCTTTACATAGGACCCCCATGTCCAGAGGACCTTTACCTCCTAAATATCCTTAGAAAGCATTTATTTTTTATTTCCCTTTCTTCTTTTTTTCAAATGCCCAAGTTTTTCAGGCTTGTTTTCTCTTCTGAGCAGTTTAAAATAAGTGCTAATTATTTTTCTGACTCTACGTTAGACCACTTAAGATCTCTTCTCTGTATTACACCCCATTAATCAGCTTTTTAAAATATTCTATATCCTATATAAAAAGGTTACAATTCCTTGACACACATTACTTTTGATGATCTGATTTCCAAATACCTCTTTAGCCACATTCATGACTAGGTTCTATGTCATACTTAACCTTAATAGTTAATGGTGAAATTATTGTAATTCTTTTAAAAAACGATGTTGTCAGAAATTTGACACTTTGCTGTTTTCCTCATCTCCATGATAAGTGGGAGAATCAGTAAGTTTTTGTTGGTTCTAGTTTTCAAAACTAAGACTGAAAATAAATGTGGGCAGGATTAACCTCTGCAGGGAAGAAATAAAGTAAAATTAAAACCTCCATGTTGTGGATAAGGTTGAGTTTGGTATTGGACTGCAGAATTCAATGAAAACTAGTATTCAATTTCTGGTGAAAGGTAAACCAAGAGATATGGGTGATACTGATCATGGTATCAGCTATGTTGGAATGAACCATCTCTGTCTCACTAATTCAGGGATATTTACTAGCTACAGAAATCTCTGGATGTTATCTGTAGTTCATTTAATCCTTGATCCACTTTATGAACCAGAGAACTATTGGTTCTGTGAACTAGACACCAAGGAATTCTATAGGGGAATGTAGAGAAGGTCTCCACAGATGTTGAGTAAATGGAAATTTTAAATCTAAGTGTTGTATAAGGGCAGAACTGGCTCCTGGCTATGAACCTTAAATGCCTAAGGAAATTGTTGCTTATTTCTTCAGCAGGAATACCTGAAAAGATAGAGGAAAATCAAATCATAAAAATAAAGGATAAAGAAAATAAAAAGGAACTGAAGGAAATATCTGCTAAAAGATAAATAGGGCATAGACTGTGCTTTAAGGCAGGCAGTCAAAGAACTATTATGAGGTACCTTTGAATCCACTATCTAGGAGAACACTGATCAAGAACTGATATGGCAAGGGTATTCTTCCTCTCAGTGGAATGTCTTTTCCTCTTTATTCATCTTGTTAGCTGTTTACTAATCTTTCAAGACTCAATTCAGATATCATTTTCTTCTAGGTCCTAACTCTTTCCTAGCTTACTGGAAGACACAGATTAATTTTATAGAATTGAAATATCTACCAATACATATTAAAATTTAAAAAAATGTTTATAATACAATATCCTTTACATTATGATAATGTACATAATACTTACAAATTACATTATTTAAAATAAAATAGTGGGTTAATAGGGGAGGACAGGGCATCCATAAGGCAACGAAACTATTCTGTATGATACTATACTGATGGAAATATGACATGCACTTGTTAAAACCAATAGAACTATACAAAAAAAGAGTGAACCATAATGTAAACCATAGATTTCAGTATAAAAATAATGCATCAATAGATATTCATCAATTCTAACCAATGTATCAAACTAATGCAAGATGTTAATTAGGAGAAATGGGGGGAGGGGTATAGGAAACTCTATTTTCTGCAAAATATTTCTTTATACCTAAACCTACTCTAAAAGTAGTATGTTAAAATACATACACATACACACATACATACATACATACATACATACATACAAACACACATACAAATACATAAATAAATGTATAAAACCAGGGGATTTTGTTTTACCCATATGAGTCAATTCCACCATTATCCTTGTTCAGTTATTTGATTAAGACAAATTGCTTAACATCTCTGAGCCTCACTTTACTGAGATATCAAATGAAATAATCATGGTTGTAACAGTTGTGGAACATATTTAAGAGATAACATGTTAATTTCCTATTATAGTGACTTTCACATAGTATGTACACCAAAGATACCAGGTTTCTATCTCTTCTCTATTTCTTCACTATAAACTAATGTCTTAGAGGACATACCCTTAGAGGGTATATCCTGACAAACTATAATTTTATGTATAATTGATATTCATTGAATATTTTAAAAACTGATTGAATTACACCTGTACTTATATGCATTCACCATTTTAAGATTAATATTTTATTTTAGATAATTTTACATTTACAGAAAAGTTCTAAATATATCACAGAATGTTCCCATACATGCTACTCTCAGTTTCACCTATTATTATCCTCTTACATCAACTGGTATATTTGTCACAAGTATATTTGTCACAAGTAATTAATCAATGTTGATACACTGATATTAACTAAATTTCATACTTTTTTCAGATTTCCTTAGTTTTGAACTAACATCCATTTTTTTTTTTTAAATCCCAGGATCCCATCCAGGTTAGCACATTACACTTAACCATTATGTTTCCTTAGGCAATTTTGGATAGTTAGCAATTTGTCAAACTTGCCCTGTTTTTGATGAACTTAACAGTAGGGAGGAATGGAAAAAGCTTTTGGACATTAAAAACCAGTGTTTCGGGGAGGATGCCCTGGAGACCCCAGAAGGTCGAAGAAGTTAGTGAGCCCATCCATGAAAAGGAAGACATTGAAGACCATGATCACACACCTCAGAACACAAGTCTACATCGAGGAAGCCTGTATGGCAGCTTGGAAGCGGGCCCTCATCTCCAGAGGAGTAACACCAGTGTGGCTGAAGACCATGCCTGGGATCTGAGTTTATGGTTTGGCGATGGATGGCACGAATTTACTACTCAGCTTGGCCAAGCTCCTTATCTTGAGCCATGGGAAATGAGAGGGAACCAGAGGCATGGGACGTGGACATTTGGGCAGACATGATTGAAACCAAGAATGTGAACAACTGCTGCACCACTTTGCTTCCTGAGACAGCATATTCCCCCTTGTTCAGGAATCCCTTCCCAAGCTTAAAGACGTTTAAATGATTATACCTGGGGCAGATGCCACTCAAGGGAATGGTTATTCTGCTAAGGATCCATCCTTGCTTCACTCATTATCTCCAGACATAGAACAAAAGTTTGCAACTGAAATTAACCCAACTCCCCTACCTCTGGGAGGGGAGGGGGACTGCAGATTGAGTTCAACCATGTGAACATTGAGTCTGTCAATCATGCCTATGTAATGAGACCCCATATAAACTCAGGATACTTGAAACCCAGGTGAGCTTCCACAATTGAGAAGATACATCTCTGTGCTGGGAGGGTGATGCATTCTGACTCCATGTGGAGAGAACATAGAAACTTGCATTTGAGACCCTCCAAGACCTTGCCCTAAGTGTCTCTTCTTTAGGCTTCTTCTTATTTTTATCCTTTTACTATAATAAACTATAATCGCTGTGTGAATTGCAACAAGACTACAAGACAATGTGATCTCCTTAACCTATGCTGTGGTTGGAGTTAGCACTGGAGTTGCAAGCAATGATTGCAGCTACCAGTTGAGGCACAGAATTCCTCCACCCCATGGAATGGACCTAGGTCGAGAAAAATTGTACATGTATTTGAAAAGAGAACCATTGCTTTGTTGGGGAGAAGATGGGCCAGCACTGGGGAAGTATGCTAATGCTTATACACAAGGTATTGATTGGTATACAAGAGATGGCCAATGACTCTCAAAAGGAAGTGTGGAGAAGAAGGGTAGCAACTGAAGCAAATACTTGGGTTAAAGAAGTGATCAATTTCATGGTTGTGATATTGTTTATAGATGGGGAAAACTGGGTGAATGGTATATAGGTTCTCTATTTCAATTGCATATGAATCTACAATTATTGCAAAAAGAAAAAAGAAAAGAAAAATCCCCCCCAAAAAAACAAAAAAAACAGTGTTTCCTGATTGTTTTGTAATGATTAGATTAGAATTATGGATTTTGGGCAGGAAGACAACATGGGGAAAGTTCATAAAGTCATAACATCATAGCAATGAGATATATTGTCAAACTGACTTACACTGTCGATATTAACCTTAATCACATGGCTGAGGAAAGTTTAGGTCAGGTTTCTCCACTACATTGTTACTCCTGACACCTCATTTTGCAGAATGTACTCTTTGGAAGGATGTGATTGTGGCAGTTTAAGATTATTTATGAATCCCAAAAAGAGAAAGAATGTGTTTGTAAACTAATCTATTCATCTGAGTGTGATTCCCTTTGATTGCATTAATTTTAGTTGAGGGGATTTTGATTAAGATTACTTGATAAGATTGATTTAGACCTTTTGATTGGGCTGTCAGTAAGGCATAACTCAAGTTGGGTCTCTGCCCCCTTGCTGGGTCTGATGTAAATGGACACTCACTGAGACACACAGGAAGAGAAAGCTCTGTCATTTTTGATCCTGCCACATGACAGAAAGGAGAATGCTCAGACAGTTGAGGTCTTGGGGAGAGATGAGCCATTTTGCTTGATAGCTTACAGCTGATATTGAGAAGAGAACAAAATGGCCAAGACTCATAAAGTAGGCCAGGAAAGAACAAGCCCTGTGCCAGAAGGGAGAGGACTACAGGATTGCTTAAGCACAAAGCCTCAAGAGGCTGGGTCCTTGGAGCTCAAAGGAAAAGGATGCCCAAGGGGAAGGAGACACCAGGCAGAGATGACTGGCTATCTTGCTCCAAAATGTGGCAGCTGACTGGTGAGAAATCACCTCTTGCCATGCCTTCAGTTGGACTTTCCCTGGCTTTAGGACTGTAAGATTTCCTCCAAATAAATACCCTTTATAAAAGTCAACAAATTTCTGGTACTTTGCTTGGCATCTTTTTGCAGACTGATGGAGTCACTATGTTCATCCTAGACCCTAAAGGGGAAGTTATACTCTACCTCCTTGAGAGTATAGCATCTATAAAAATCATTTAGAATTTTTCTATATGAGAGATTTGTTTATTCTCTCCCATGTATTTATTTTATAAAGTATAGACTCTTGGATATTAATTTTATAGTTTCGATCAAAGTGCAATACTGTGCTTCTTATTTCTTGCTCAAATTTTTCTAGCTTAGGCCATTGAGAGCTCTTTCATTTGCCTCCCTTGTCCCTTTGCTATATCCTCAGCATTGTGCGTGTGTGTGTATGTGCTGTGTTCATTATTGTTTTGGTTTATTTTGTGAATTGTTTGGGCTTCTTTTTTTTATTCTTCTTTACTTTCTGGCACTTTCTGGCACTACAATAAGCTCCTTTCACATTCCTTGTCACAGACTTAGAATCAAGAAAATCTCCCTGGAGTACTGTTTCCTTTTACTGGACAATGATTTTGGAAACCATGGTCTATGCACTGAGTGACAATATATTTTATGGCCCAATTAACACCTTTAATTGCAAAAAAAATAGTCCAACTATTATCCTATAGTCTAAGAAGACAAGTTGAAAGACAAATGTCTTTCTCATATCTGCCTCATGTTTCTTAATTGGGAGAACATGGACACGTTAGGGAATGTTCTTTCACAGATTCAGGTATTTTGCATCATTCATATTAAATACTCCTCCAGGGAAGGCAAAAAACAAGCATCTCCCAGTTAAATTCTTGTTTGAATGTGGAATTCCAAAAATGTGGAATGAAGCTAGAAACTTAGCTTGTCTTATAGCTGTAATATGGTGAGAAATTGTGGTTCATTGTGAGATCAAAGAGATACTGTTTCCAGAATCATTAGACAACATTTTAGAAGCTCTTTTTTCTTTTTATTTGAATAAGTGGCTTCAAATTTACCTTGGAAATAAAAGAGGGAAACTGAACATTTTAACATTTGCACAAAAGCTGGTAAAATTTTTATTGGGGAATAACTTATTTGAATTTATTAATACTTGGAGAAAGTAAATTTGATCAATTTGGTGGTAAGAATTTTATACATAAAATGGCCTGTGGAAAGAGAGGAAGCATTTTCTAGGATTTATTTAGAATCTAAAGTGAGAAGTTGGAAATTAAAGATGTGCTGTCAGTTCTTGATGGGTATAGGTACTGGAAGGTAAGGGCTTTTGATAGTTAATAGTGAGAGGGACAACCAAATAGAAATAATATCTTTTGGGGTGTTCCAGGAAATACTTCATGAAAGGTGATGATTTTGTCATGGATATTGTAGTTTGCAAGCTTCCCATCTCTTCAATAGAAAGTAAGTATAAAATATTGTGGGACATATAGTATTGTAAGTATGGGAGATCCTCTTTAATCATTTCATTCATTTTACAAATATTAATTATATTCTTTATTCTAGATGCTTAAAATCAGATGTGAACAAATATACAGATATCCATGTCCTTATAATGCTTTGTTCTAATGTGTGTCATTCTTATGGCATGTCTTCTACTATATAACAATTATATGAGTTATATACATGTGTGCATGTCTGAATGCTTATATCTATGTAAATACTTAGTTGATAGAAATCACAAATAATTTTTCATTTCTTTTTGTTGATGAGTTTTGACAAAATATACAGTTGGAAAATGTCCCTGAATGCAAGGGAACCTATGGTTAATTACAGTACAGATTTTGTGTACTTGTGCCAAATCCACAAAATTAAAGCTCATTATGTCTGAAACATAATTTACTTTTTCATTATTTTCCTATTGAGCCATCCTAAACAATCAGGCAAACAACTAGAACAAGTATTAAGAATTGCATGTCATTAAAAAAATAATACACAGAACGGTAAGTGATTACCCTCCATATGGGGAAGTTCCATGATCAAACATATATTCAAGCTCCAAATGTGTTTCTTTTATAAAATTATTTCTTTTTTCCTTGCAGATAAACTCTTTCTAACCTGTGCTTTCTCCAAGTAGACTGAAACAATGCAACAAAATAACAATGTACCTGAATTCATACCCTTAGGATTGACACAGGACTCTTTGAAGCAGGAAAAGATGTTTGTAATATTCTTAAATTTCTATGTGGGAACTGTGAGGGAGAAATTGCTCATTACTGTGACCAAGTTCAGTCAGACATTTGGCAGCCCCTTGTACTTCTTCCTCTTTTTATTGTGTTTTGCTTTTCATCTTCCACAGCCCCTTGGTTAATTGTGGATATTTTCTCTGCAAAGAAAATTATATCCTAAAATGGTTGAATGACACAAATCTTTACACTGTATTTATTGGGCTGCTTGGAGACCTTTGTTCTCATCATCATGGCTGTTGATCAATATGTGGTCATTAGTAAGCTCTTATGTTAATCAAACATCATGAGCTAGGAGGTCTGCATTATCTTGATTATTCTTGCATGGTTAGGGGTTTTCATACATTCTGCAGCTCAGATTGTCTCGGCCTTGAGATTGCATTTCTGTGGAACAAATTTGATTGATCATTATTGCTGTGTTTTATAACCCTTGTTGATACTTCTCTGTGTGGATCCTTATGTGATCAGTCTACTGCTGGTGTCCAATAGTGGGGTCATTTCTTCAAGCAGTTTCATACTTGTGATAGTCTCATACATTGTCATCTTGCATTCTCTGCAAAATCACAGTGCAGAAGTGAATAAAAATGCCTGCTCAACTTGTACTTCTCACATCATCAAAATCATCATATTCTTTGTACATTCATGTATACACAACTCCCCCAACCACCTTCCCCATGGGCAGAATGGTGGCAGTATTTTATACCATTGGAACTCCCTTTCTTAACCCACTCATTGACACACTAAGAAATGAAGAGGAGATAAATGCCATAAAAAAGTTATGGAGTATTAAAATTACCTCAGATATCAAAGGATGACATGGTCCAATTACTTACTTTATCATGGTTTGACTAAATCAGTATGTACAGCAAATATGGTACATCTTATTATTGTAAGAAAACCATGCAATTGTAGGTAAGGTCATATGTTGTTATTTTCTCTAGTTTACAGAGAGATTGAATGCCCAGACACCACTTTTTTTTTGTAGCTGAGACGGATGAGTGTCTAATTAATTCAGATAATTATGGAACAAGAGTCTTTCCTCTCTACAGATTCTCTACCTCTCAAGTCATACCATAGCTATGTTATAAGCCTGATTCCCAATATACAGTCTTATATTGAATGCTCCTGAATTGCTTACTTTTATCTGTGCTCTGACCTCACCCTGCTAGCTTTCCTCATATCATTTTGACTTATTCTTTTCCTGAGAGCTCCTTTCTGCCATTGCTGATCATGAACTTTATTTCCCAACTCTGAATCTGCACTCTAGTTTAAGAATAAAGATCTTTACTCAATAACAACTTTTCAAGCATGTGAGCAACCAAAAATAAATGAAATAAATCCTTAATTCATGTATAACTCATTTCCAGTTAGGTATCCATCTTCCTCCTGAATGCTTGCAGGGCAAGGGAACACAATGTACAAGACCATCCATTCCATTTTATCACAAGTGTGTCTTTTAAAACTTCCATATATTTGAAACAGAGACTTTTAATAATGTACCTATATTATCAACTTTTTCTTCTCATTTTATACTTGTGTTAAAGTAACCAAAATGTTACTTATAGGATGCTTTTGTATTAAAATGTGCCTTGAGATCTTCAATATGATTGGTATATAAAAGCTGTGAAAATAGAATGCTGGCTGAAATTCTAAGAGTTTGGAAAGTAAAATAATGTATATCATCAAGAATAAATATGAAATGAAAATACATTAGAGAAATAACTTATTTTATGAGAATGAAAAGCAGAAAAAAAGAACCCAGTTTGAATACGATTAACAGTACAGTATTATTTTAGTTAAAGATGCGTTAATGAAATGAATATAATTACAGTGGAAATGTCCATAATGCCCATGATATGCATCTCCATTTGCAGCAGTAAGCTGCTTTTTCTCTTTAGTTGAGCCTGTCCAAATAGAGGGGTTGTATAGGTTCCCTAGCTAGAATTGCTAATAGTATTCTGGTGCTATAAGAGGACAGGCCAGATTAGTAGTAACACCTTTGCTGTATCTGCCATGGGTTATATCATGAGCTTTTATAGTCATTGGCTTCAGCGTAATAAAGAATAATACAAGTTTTATTTAATTTATTTTGCTGCTTCTAATTCTTTGATTGCACAAAACATAGCAATAACAACATGTCCTCTTATGAAAAATGATTTAAAGATAAATTCAGTAAAATGCCACTAGTTTTCTGTATTCTCACTTTGTTTTTTTTTTGTTTGTTTGTTTGTTTGTTTTTGTTGTTGTTGTTGTTGCTTCCTGTGAGATTAAAAGGAGCAGTGTCTACACTGGAGTCACACATGAAGAGGGAACGATCTTTAATAGACATTGGCAATGTCATGAATCCATCATAAACTTATTTAACCTACCATTCCATAGCAACAACAAGCATACAATTATTAAACTTTTCGTTGTCATTTGCATTACAGATGAATAAAGGAAGGAGAAAGTAGAGAAGAAAATAAACTAAAATGCAAATGAAAACATAAAGGTAGGATAAAAGGGTAAGAAGAATCATACTGGGGAAGAAAACTTGGAAGGTTTTGTGTGATTCAAAATTAATCAAGGCGTCATCAAGGTAACGCTTTCTCTCCGGAGTCTGTGGAATTCTGGGCCTCGCTGTTGGGATTCTTGGTCCTTGGTATTTCTGTTACTTAGCAATACACATGGCAACCTCTCCTGACTTTTTTCTCTTCTTGTTTTCTTTGACTTCCAGACTCTTGCTGCTCCCTCTCAGATTCTCTCTTTGTAAACTTCCCTATAAAGCCTCAAATAATAAGATTGTGACCCATCCTGCTTCAGCTGGGCCACACCTTAACTGAAATAACCTCATCAATAGGTCATATTTACAAGAGTTCACATCCACAGGAATGTATTGTTGAAGAACATGTTTTTCTGGGGTACATAGATACATGTTGCCACAGTAACCATATCAGCTAGAAAAACTGATATTAAAAGTTTGTTCACAGAACAAAGCTGTTTCTCATTTACCATGTTTGAAAATATTTAATTAGAAGCTTTACACATCTTCATTATATAACAAAGTAAATCTTTTTATTGTCACCTATTGATATCCTCAAATCCCCTACAGTTTACCATAATCTGTTATACAAATAGTATTAAAGAATTCACAGAGGTCGGGGCCAGAGCACAAGGCTGTGTTGGCAGTTATTTTTCTTCAGGGATTGGAAGATACAGGGCATGGATGGGCAGAAGCCTTTGCAGGTATCAGAAGTTCACATATGAAATATATCTGCCCGCATGCGCCTGTTATGCCTGTTACATTGAATATGAACATGTATATGCCTTCTTGGTTTGATGTTATTGGGCTTTCCCCTGATTCATAGGAGGATGAACCTGGAATCAAGCAGGCCACAGAAAACATCAAAATTTTGATAGACCAAGAGGTGAAGACTGGAATTCCTTATAACAGGATTATTTTGGGAAGATTTTCTCAAGGAGGAGCTTTATCTTTACATACTGCTCTTACCATACAGCAGAAATTGGCGTGTCTGTTACACTCAGTTGCTAGCTTCCACTTGGGGATTCATTTGCACAGGATCCTTTCTATGGTGCTAATAAAGATATTTCTATTCTCCAGTGCCCTAATGTTTAGATCTCTTACTGCTGAAAGGCTAAAAACATTCGTAAATCCAGCCAGTGTAAACTTCAGAACCTACGAGGGCATGATGTACAATTCATGTCACCACGAAATGATGGATGTCAAGCAATTCATTGATAAAATCCTACCATCAGTTGATTGACATCACTAAGAGGCCTTGGATAGAAGTACACCAGCATCATTGTAGTAGAACAGAAATCTTTAAACTGCCCAATCCTGAAACTTCTTGTTTGCAGTGATAGAATGTTTTACAAATACATACCAAAGACACAGACTAAATAATGTCTTCTCATGAGAAATGTATGTCCTTTTAATTTTCTATACATGTATTTCTATATGATCCCAGTGTATAGCTAGTATTAAAATAGGTGAAGCAGCTATCTTCTTTATCTCAATATAATTCAGAAAAATAATAAAATAATGCAATCTGAATTTTTATTACACCATTTCAAAATTATTTGTATGCTTACTGAAAATTTGTTCAGGTATAAATGAGTAGTTAAGACAGAAATGATTAAAGTGTGCTGTGACTTAGACTATGGATTTATTCCAAAATTGCCTAGTCACCATACAATGGCTGTATTTTAATATATGCATTCATATATACATAATAATTATAATACAAAATAAGAATTAGATGGTATTATATTATTCCTAATAATAAGAATAATACTTTTAGTGGGAGGGTGATATTATTGCTCTCCTCAATTAACGGCCCTTTTATTTTGGGGACCAGTCCTTTTTTAAAAATATTTCCATTTAATATTCTTTTCTTCTCTTTAGAAAAGACATGTTCTTCCTTTATTATCCTTCATAGGAGACCAAATATTGCTTCCCTGCATAGATATCTGGTATTAATAAATGCTGTAATTTAACATTCAGAATCACAGATCTTTGGTATTTATGGTGTAGTTATACATACAATGAAATCAGACATGACTTAAAATTTAGGTACTACTTATTTCTTCAACTGTTTCTTAGTCCAAATTTAGACTTATTCAGTTATTAGAATTTTTAGTACAGGAACAGGAATAATTCTGTGATTTTAATTTTCTGTAATCAACTAGAAGAATAGTTAGATCATACTCTAGTATGTTCTGAAATGTTTGACTTGATCTTAAAAATTGTAAATTCTAAGATGATTTGGTCTATGATGATTATCCTTTTAGTATAATTTGTTTAGTTATTTTGTACATGTTTAAAACCCACTGCTGTGGAAAATTAGATCCATCAGAAAATTTTGCTTTATTTTTATCTGCCAATGAATTTCTTTGAAATTTTGACTTTATTCAAAAGATTTTTTTTTTTAGGAGGTACTGGGGATTGAACCTGGGATCTTGTACATGTGAAGCAAGCGCTCAACCACTGAGCTACACCTGCTCCCCTTCAAATTATTTTTAAATTAGCTTTTGTGCAAACATAAAAATAGCAATCTTTACTTTATATAGTCAAAATTTTCAGAATACTGGTAAAAATATTTGAAAACAAATTTCTGGGTAATAAAGGTTAGTCAGAACTTGAATGGTATAATTACCACATTGTTTAATACTTATGGAAATGCGTGCTTAGTATTTTTGAACTGTTATTTTTTTGGCTGTATTCCAACTGCTCAAAACAATCCTGGGATTGCATCTTTACAAATGGGTGCTAATTGATAATGGAAATAATCTGGCAGTGCACAATATAGAATGTTAATAATTAAGCCATATGTTTATGTCTGGATTTAAAAATTTTAAACAATCATTTATAAA
>JAQZBX010087392.1:0-12873 GCA_029593785.1 Cabassous unicinctus
GACAGAAAAGGGGGGGATAAACGTAGAGCTAATGGCATAAATAGAGAGCATATAGTAATATAGTAGATAAAATCCAATCCTATATGCGGTCTACATGAAACAAACTTTAATGATAAAAACACAGATACAAGGAAAGTAAGAGGATGGATGACGATAAACCATGTAAAACACCAATCGTAAGAAAGCTGACCTACAGCAAAGCAGATTTCTGTGCCATCTTGGGTCCTGCAAGAAGTAAATGTAAAGACTGAAGTGGAGGTTCAGGAGGTTTATCAGGGGACACACCATGAAAGAGAGAGGTAAAAGAGAGCAGGATTAGGCAAGGAAAAGATTTTAGACACAAATGCTGATCTGACACCTAAGAAGGAAGAGGGAGAAAGGCAGCAGATTTGGGTAGGAAGAGCCTCAGACTGAAAAAGCCTCATCCACGCCAACAGGGAACCCCTAGCAGAGGCTGCCCATTAGGGACCAGGGAGAGCAGAAAGGGCCCAGCTCTAGGACTTCAGCTGTGCTGAGCCATTGGCTGGCAGCATCCAGGGAGAGCATGGCCACTGTGGGAACAATGCAGCAGATCCCAAAAGTGCATCAGCTGGGAAGGGGATGTGGCTCAAGCGATTGGGCTCCCATCTACCATATGGGAGATCCAGGGTTCGATTCCCAGGGCCTCCTGGTGAAAGGAGCGCGGCGAGCTGGCCCGAGCAGAGAGCTGGCCCACGCAGAGTGCTGGCCCGCATGGAGAGCTGGTGCAGCAAGATAACACAACAAAAAGAGACACAAAAGAGAGACAATGAGAGATACAGCAGACCAGGGAGCTGAGGTGGTGCGAGAGATCGAGCAGCTTCTCTCCACTCCGGAAGGTCTCAGGATCGGTTCCCGGTGCTGCCTAAAGAGAAGACAAGCAGACACAGAAGAACACACAGAGAGCAGACAATGAGTGCAAAACAACGGGGAGGGGCAGGGGAATAAATAAATAAATCTTAAAAAAAAAAAAAAAAAAGTGCATCAGCGGAAGGCTGTAGAGTAACTATACTTTTGTTCTGAAAGATGGTCTGTGCAGCAGATGCTATGGCTGCCACAACTTCAGAACAAGGGATATGGCCAAGGATAAAGACGGATCTTTTTTAATGATAAAAGGCTAAATTCGTAACAAGAACCTAACAAGGCTAAATGTGTATGGGCTAGACAACAGGGCTTCAAAATACATGAAGTGAAAACTGTCAGTACTGAAAGGAGAAATAGACAAGTCCACAATTATATCTGGAGACGTGAGCACTCCTCTCTCCATATAGATAGAACAAGGAGACAGGAAATCTGGAAAAAAGGTAGATAACTTGGACAACAGTACCAACCAACTTAGCTTAATTGATATTCATCCCACCCAAAGGAACAGAATACACATTCTTTTTAATTAAGTGTACAAGTCGTCACCAAGACGGACCACAAGCCATAAAGCAAGTCTCCATACATTTTAAAGGACTTAACTCATACAAAGTATGTTCTCTGATCACAATGGAAATAAATTAGAAATCCATAAAATAACCCCAAAATCTCCAAATACTGGAAATTAAACAACATACTTTGAAATAACCCAGAAGTCAAAGAAGAAATCACAAAGGTAAATTAGAAATTATTTTAAACTAAATTATAAATAAACTACAAATATCAAAATTTGGGGGTGTGCAGCTAACGCAATCCTTGGGGGAAATTTTCTAGCATTAAATGCATAATGACTAAAATAGAAGAGAAGTCAAAAATCAATGATCTAGGGAGCAGATGTAGCTCAGTGATTGAGTGCCTGCCTCCCACACGTAAGGTCCCGGGTTCAACCCCCCGCACCTAATAAAAAAGAAAAAAAATGAATGACCAAGCTTCCCCCTTAGACTGCTATGAAAAGAACAAATTAAGCCCAAAATCAATAGAAGCAAAAAAAAAGAATTAAGAGCAAAATGTGATGAAATAGTAAATAGATACGTATAGAAAATATTTTTTAAAATCTGGGTTTTAGAAAAGATGAATAAAATTGATAAATCTGTAGTTAGACTGATCAAGAAAAGAGGAAAGAAGACAAAAATTGCCAGTATCAGGAAGGAAAAAGAGGATTGCCCCTAAGAATACTACAGATAGAAAATAGATAATATTGGAATATTATGAACAATCTTATGCCAACAAATTAAATAATCTGTATGAAATGGACAATTTACTTGAAAGATATAAATGACTAAAACTGGTAACAAGACAAACTGGAATCTACCCATATTTCTTAAAGAATTTGAATTTATAATTTAAAACCTTCCCACACACATACAAAAAAACTCCATGCCCAGAGGGCATCATTGATATGCTAGCAAACACTTAAGAAACAAACAATACCAAAGCTACACAGAAAATAGAGACAGAGCAGACTCCCCCCAATTCACTGATACCAAAACCAGACAAACATTACAAGAACAAAAGCCTACAGACCAATGTGCTTTATGAACACAGAAACAAAATCCGCAGCAAAACATTAGCAAATCAAATCCGGTGCCAAGAACGAAATAACCACTGTTGAATTATATTTTTCCTTGTGTTACCCTAAGTCCCCTGTTGGAGGTGAAGACAAATTTTTATTGGTCATTTGGTTTAAACTAAATAAGACAGGTTTTCCTGGTTAGCACATTACGGTACTGTCTGGAGTAACATAATTCAATGGCTGGTGGCCCAGCAACCGCCCACTGTTTCTACCGGTACCATTTTTCCAGCCTCTAAGTGAGAGTATAGCATGTAGGAAGCCCAATAATTGTTTGCAGACTTGAATTGATTAGGCATAGAGATTCTATTAAATTCTTTCATTAATGCTGTTGATGATACAGAATCTACTGACCAAATAGGATGCAGGCTGAATTCGAAGGCAGCCTGAAAAAGGGATCTAATGGTTTTAGCTCGTTCATTGGCTTAACATACAGTTCATATCAATTGGCTGGAGAGTGGATTATAGCCTCAAAAAGGCTGGCAGACCTTTAAAGTCTTGAAAACGGATCACTATGATAATGCCAGGGCCAACTTAGTCCCTCACTGAAGTGTCTAGCTAGAAGTCATCTTCATCTGAACTCTGACAGTACTTTAAATCTCTCTTAAGACATATCTGGTTTATTGTCTTGAACCCTTCTTGTGGTGATTAGGAATAGTTTGAGGACAAAGATTATCACTTCTTCATATATGTATACAAGGTGGGAGTTTTGTTATTGTTTTCAATGTCCCCTTTACACACTGGTAACCACTGCTGTGAATTAAATTCACTTTATGATTGATAATAATCAGCACTAGCTTTTCTTGTTTTCCCTTACAGCTGATAAAGCAATGGGTGATTATATAATAGACTTTTAAAAATATTGTTTTATTTTTAAAGAAGCTTTAACTACATAAATGTTACATCAAAAATATAGGAGATTCGTATATGCCCCATTCCCTCCCCTTCCCACACTTTCCCACATTAACAACATTAGTGTGGTACTTTTGTTACAATTGATGAACAAATATTGAAGCATTGCCACTAACGATATAATGCTACAGGTTGCATTATAGTTTACACTCTGCCCCACACAATTTTATAGGTTTTGACTAAATGTGTAATGACCTGTATCTGTCATATAATAGACTCTTGAGGTACATTCTGGAGAGCTACCTGAATCTCCAGATTTGGAAATATAAAAATGTTTTTACAGGCTGATGGCAATCTCACTATTTAGACTTTTTTTATTCTCACATCCTAAATTAACTGTCTTTTCCAGTTTTACTGTTTTCTTTTTCAGTGAATGAAAAAGTCACTGAAACAATTAAGATAACTTTGTTCATTTAAATAAAAATAGAATCTATATTGGGCTTACTCCCATCATGTATGTGTAAACCAACACAGATTTTAAATCTCTGGTTCTTTATTGAAAATGCACCCTGACCAAGAACAACTTCATGTCCCCTTCACCGTTGTCATCAGCACTATCAGTCGTGAAAGTCTCTGCATACACAACAAGGCAGAGGAAAATAAGCCCTGCTGAGATTCAGATCCTGGCCAGTATTGGATACACCCCTTGCTAGATAACACCCCTTTAACCAGTCCCCAACACACTCTCCACGCGGCATGTACATGGTGACATGGTGGAGTCCTTGCAAAATGAAAAGGCACTATACTTCCTAGAACGCTCAATGAGTAGTTGAAGCCAGAATAAGCTAAGTCCACAAGTGCCAATTTAGGTCCCTACACAACCAGTGTTTTATGAAGAAAAATTGGTCAAAGAGACCATTATTATTGATCCTTGGAAAACATCAAAGTAAAACCAGTTAGCACTCTGATTTTTTATACATCAGTTGGCTATCTTTATGGAATCTCCATGTAGTGGCAACAATTCCAGAAAGTAGTAGTTTAAAAATCTACTCTTTCTAGGTAATTGCCATATCACGGAGATTTTTATCTCAATATCAAGGTACTGTATTTGACTTGTCCAAGGAAGTTAAGTTTTTTTGTGTGTGGTTGTTTTTTTTGTTGTTGTTTTTTTTTTTTGGTTTAAACAACAAGAATTTACTGGCTCACAGTTTTGAGGCTAGAAGTCCAAAAGTCCAAAATCAAGACCAAGTGAGCCTTGGTCCTTGGCTCTTCTGTCACATGTCAATGCACATGGTGGCCTCTACTGACTTTTCTGGGTTCCTTTGACTTGTAGTTTCTTCCCCTGGCTTTCGCTCTCTGTGGCTGAATTTCCTTCTGCTTTTAAGACTCCATTGATAGAATTAAGACCAATCCTGATTCAGTTGAGTCACACCTTAACTTAAGTAACCTCATCAGAACATCCTGTTAACAATGGGTTCATACCCACAGGAATGGATTGAGATTAAGAACATATTTTTCTGGGGTACATAGTTCCAAGCCACCACATAAAGTGATATTTAAATGGTTATTTATTTATTTATTTATTTATTTTGCGATTCAGATTTTAACAAATAGCTTTATACAGCAAACTTCCTGAAGTAGTAAAGTAACTGGAAAAATAAATGATTTCTTGATCACTAAGGTTCATATTTTTTTAAACATAAAAAGTGAGTCTTTTATTTATAAAGTACCTTTCCTCTGAAATACTGAACTGACTTGATTTCTGTATTCTCTTGCTCTGCCTTTTTCTATTAAATGGTCATAATAGCAGCATAACTGATGACTAAGGCAATCATTTGACTAGAGGTTATGTGTCAATGCTTATTAACTGAACTGCATACTGAAGGAAGTAAGTCACAGGATGGATTTTGGTTTTATGCTATACCCCTAGTAAAGCTACATGCATACTCAAGAAGGAAGAACAAATAACATAATCAAGCACGATTCTCCATTTACAAGTCAAACAAGTGGGATTTTCCTTACTTAACAGGATAGGTCTTTAATTCTGATCATCAGCAATCGTTAATAAATGAAACCATGTTTATTTTTCTCGTGTTTCTATTTCCTATCTCAGGAAGTTAAACCTGCTTTGGCTTTAGAAGGGAGATACATCCCATCAAGATCTTATGTCTAAAATAATGATAATAATAAAGCACTTTTAGCTTTGACTGGCTGCCGATTAGTGTTCTAAAGTGCTTTACATATACTAACTAATTTCATCCTCACTATCACCCCATCAGATTACTGTCATAACCACCATTTTACGGATGAGGAAATTGAGGCACGGAGCAGTTAGATAATTTGTCCAGGATTACACGGCTAAGCCTCTGACACGAAGCCAGAGAGTCATTCCCCAGTGGGCTTGTTGCTACCTCTGTTTTCACACTGCAGGCATCTACATTTTTTATATGCTTTCTATTTCTCTCTCCCTATCTCTTTTTTTTTGGGTTGTTTCTTTGTGGGGGGAGGAGGTGCCTACATGGGTATAATAGGCCAAATCAGGAAAAATATAGCATGAAGAAACAGCAGCATGGTCTTCTGTGAGCTTTTCAGCGGCAGGCCAACTTGCTAGGATGAAAATCCTCTGCAATAATACAAGTGCACATTCCCAAGGCTGCAAGTGCATTTGCAAAGAGCAGAGTGACAGCAGGTGAGAAGGTGTTATATTGAAAGGTAAGGAGGGTAGAGCTGTGCTCAGTCTGGCTTCCACTGACCCAGAGGAAAAAGAAATCAATTCAGCAATAAAAGAACCAAACTGTTAGCTAACCCCCACATCTTGGAATGAGGAAAGGATGGTATACTTATTTACAGAACTTTGTTTTGTAAGCCCTTCTCGTAGGACACGAAAAGTTTTACTTGCGCAACTGTTCTATTGAAATAGAAGACCTACAAGGGGAATGTAACCACCGGATAATGTTTTAAGTGACTTACAGAAAGTGAATACCCATTGATGAATTTATTGTACTTTCCACGTGGCAATTTATTCATGGGCCAGTCTCCCAATTGTTATAAATAACACTAATATTTACTGAGTGTCCAAGTGAGGAAGGCTGATGGCTTGACTTTGGCAATGGGATGAAGGAAACTGATACTCTCTGGAAAGCTAATCAATGGACTTGGGGATGATTTGATTGGTGGGAGGGGAGGAAGGCACGAGAGAAAAGGACAACGATTCCCCTGCTACTGGCAAATGGGTAGATAATGATGGGGAAGAAGACAAAGTCTAACTTGTACCTGTTGAATTTGAGGACCTCATGGCACTGCCAGTGGGCCACTGATTGCTGATAGCAAGTACCTTACTATACTCCACATGGAGTACTAAAAAGGTTCTACATATTATCATATGCCTTTTGACAGATGAAGAGGATGAAGTTTAATGAGATTATAGAATTTGGCCAAAGGTTCACAGCTAGTAAATGACAAAACTAAAATGGGAATTAAGTCTTTCCAAATGCAGAGCCTAGGCTGAAAACCAGCACTGCCTTGGTGTGGAAGTCAAGAAAGAGGCTGGGCTGGAGATACAGCCATACTTGGAGCCCATCAGCCCTCAGTGCATTGGGTGGGCTGCCTTCACTTCCCTGCTCCCCCATGGGCCACCAGCCCTGTCCGACTCTTATCCTTGATCCTCATCCACACCTGTTAGAAGATGATAAAAAGGCTGATAGGTTGGTGGGTACAAGCCCAGGGCCTAGGAGCCCAGGTTCATGCCATGGTCAACTGCAGCAGTGGTCACTGGGCATGGATGCCATTTTCCACAAGCAGCACCTCCAACTTGTAGTTGGGAGAAGATCTAACCCAAGCTGGAGAACCAAAAGACAATGCTTACCAATGCATGTGCCTTTTTAATACAACATTTTAATAGAATATACATACAGAAAAGTGAATATATCATAAGAGGATAGCCTGAAAAATGTTAAGAGGCCAAACACACCTCTGAAACCACAAGGAAATCGAGAAGAAAAACTCCAGAAGCCTTCTTCACATCCCTTCCAGACCTTAACCTCTCAATACCCACCCCTCCAACCCCACCCCCACCCCGCCCCGGAAAGCCTATACTGACTTCTGATATCATTGATTCGTTGTGCCTATTTTTATAGTGTATATGGAATTATACAAGGTATGCACTCTTTATGTCTGTCCATGTGCCTTTTTAAGTCTGCAAATTAACTTGGGAAAAAAGCAAAAGGACTTTGTAGACAAAGACGCAAGTATACTCCTGTGATCTATTCTTCCACATTCTAAGGCCCCCTGATGTGGATATACGGTATCTATCCATTTGTATTTTGGATTACACCTAGGTAAATCAGCAATGTGAAATGAATTCAGGAGAGGTCAAGGTTCATTTCAGTGTTGTATCTTCTTAGGAGGTACTGGGGATTGAACCCAAGACCTCATACATGGGAAGCAGAAGCTCAACCACTGAACTACACCCACTCCCCGGTGTTGTATCTTTTGAAGAGATTGAGTCATTGACCCAGACTAACTGTAACTAATCCCTTCTTATGAATTAAAAATCAGAATGTAAAGTAATAGTAATGGTGACAGACCTTTTAAAGAGAAACTCCTATTGTTACTAACAAAGTAAATGGAGGTAAGCTTTGAATAATGATAAATTTGAAATCAACTCTTTGCTTTATCAAAGGTAGCTCTTTTCCTAGTGAGGAATCTTTCACATTGCTAATGAACTGAAAGTAGTGTGTGACTTCAGGAAATGTTCTGAATGTGTTGTAAAAACAATAGAAAGTCTGTAGAAAATAAAATTGTATTTACAAGTTTTTTAAAAAATTATTTTCTAAAACAATTTCATAGATGCCATGCATTGAACTTTCAGTATTTTATTGACAGTGCTGTAATGGTCATTGTACTATATAATTTTCCATTTTACTTGCTGAATTCTGACTTGGCTTCTTACCCTGACTTAAGAATTTCATGGAGGGGTAGGGATTATAGCCTTATTTTCAGGATAAGAGGCTCTTAACCTTAATAGATCTTTTATGAATTACACTAGTTTTGCTTTCAATCACAGCAAAGAAATTGTAAAAAAAATTTTTTTTTTAACTTGGAAAATGAAAACAATCATATTTGCAAATTTACTACCATCCAACTTTTAAAGTTGCCAAAACAACTTACCTAGTGACTGCAGTTCTCCAAAAAAAAGATTTTGTTTTTTAACTTACATAGGTATGCACAGTTAGTATATAATTCCACTTTGGAGACAGTTCACTTGGTTTTTTAGCACAATGAATTCTTTGTGTGAATTCCTACAGCAAATCTTTTGATCGCAGGCTCCTCTTAAACCCCTGAAGTTCTAAGTTATATTTTTGATGTCTTTCTCCTAGAAAATAGCCAACAATTAGCATAGCCTTCTTGTTGGACCAAACAAGATTCTGATTACATCTTAATCTTTTGAGAAATGAATCAACCACCTGTGACCAAAATTTTGACTCCAGGACAATTTGCCTTTATTGTAGTAGGAACCAGCAGCTGCTGGGCTAAATTCAAAGTCAGGTTATTTTTTAGCAGGGGATCTCTGCAGCTGGACAGGAGAGCCTACTTTCTCTGTTATTTCATTAATTTTCTTTCAACATCAGATCAGAGTATTCAAATTTTGGTTACTTTTTCCTTTTTTTTTTTTTTTTGCTATTGTATTTTCCATATTTATTTCTTGTTGCACATGAGTTGTAGATTTATTTCCTCTGTGCATTTAAAATTGATGCTCCATAAGCTTCTCTGCTTATTTAAAATTCTTAAACTTGTTAGGTGCAGAGCACAAGCTTTTCATATAAATATATATATATTTTAAGTTAACCATGCCTTATACAGGGTAACTCATGGTAAAAATTAGTAACATTTTCAAAATAAATTAGAGAATCACAGAAATGAAGATGTCTTTGCAACTTCATACATATAATATAGAAAAGAAATAAAATGATAAAGATGATAGTACCCACAATTGATGTGTTTATTGATCAATGGGATGTTCTAAATGAGAACTAGAATGTCCTTATACATTTCTAAGCCCTTATTTTTGAAAAGCCCAATTCATTCCAAGTTTGCTTTCCAGCTTTTAAATACAACTTTTTGAAATGTGAACAATTATGTCTAAATGGATTTGATATTAAGAACTAAATAACCATTTGCCAGTATATCTGAATTTGTCTCATTTCAAAGTATAGGTAAGACATCATTGGTGAATTAAAGATTGGAAGAACACACAGAAAGTATTTAAAAGGAAAAACCCACCGCATACATGCTGAGTATTAAATTTAAATTTATTTCAATGAATTATTTTATTCAAACTGATATTTTACTGCATCTTATGTGAAATAAGTATGATTAATAAGATTTTAATCTTAAAAATCTTATTAAACAGCAATAAGCTCCATATTATTTTAGAACAAATCTAAAGCAGTCCTTTGTCCTCACCTGACCCTTACTTGCAATAACCAAATCACAATTTTCTATTTTGCCTTTGGTTGTCCCTGATTGAAAACCACAGCTCATTCATATGAGATAATAAGTGGACAAATATAGAGTGAACAAAAGTTCACAAATACTATAAAACCTCAAGGAAAACAGAATAATTTGCATTTCACTTCCTTTCTCTTGCTGTTTTCTGGGCAATGCTAAAAGATAAGCAGGCAAAAGACTCCAAGAGTAGTATCTACGCCCTAAATGAGCAATCTTATTTCTGCTCTATGGAATTTTTTTTTTTTTAAAGAAACTTTAGATTACATAAATGCTACATAAAAAATACAGGGAATTCCCAAATGCCCCACTCCCTCCCCTTCCCACACTTTCCCACATTAATAACATCTTTCATTAGTGTGGTACATTTGTTACAATTGATGAACACACATTGAAGCATTGCCACTAACTGTGGATTATAATTTACATTATAATTTACATTATAATTTACACTCTGTCCCATGCAATTTTGTAAGTTATGACAAAATACATAATGGTCTATAGCACATCATGCAGGACAATTCCAATATCCCCAGAATGCCCCCATATTACACCTATTTTTCCCTCTCCCTTTCCTCAGAACCTCCAGTGGCCACTACCTCCACATCAATGATAAAAGTTCTTCCATTGCTAGAATCACAATAAGTCTATAGTAGAATAACAGTAAATCTACTCTAGTCCTTTGTTCATTCCCCAATCTGGAGGATTTGGGGATGGTGATGCCCAGCCTGCCTCTAATTGAGGGCACTTATTTATGCTCTATGGATTTTAGGAAATCACCCCTCATAATGATCCCTGCCACCACATTTCTCAATTTATGCTTCAATTACAGCGTTTGCCACAGAAGTTTCTCACTTTAAATCTTCTAAATAATAGTTCTAGTAAAATTACAACTCCATGTAGTAACAAAAAGAAAAAGAAGTGTTCCTCAAGTTTCAATTTGTTTTCCAATCAACCCCTTCCCCAGGAAATTTGGATAATAGCTCTTTAATACAGCACAGAGAATAGACTCAATGGCACTTGTGAAATGACCCTCCAAAGTCAACAACTTATCGCCAAGGCCTTGAAATGCTGAGGCCTAGTCTCAGGGAAGCCATCCTAAAAGCCTTTTGGTTTGATGGGTAATCCAAGGCGCAGTGTTCATTAATTTTCTTCCCAGGCAGTACAGTTTGAGAGCTTGATAACTAACTCTACTTGTGTTTGGTTGAGTAACTCTCCTTAAGTGTCCAATGCTTTGTTCTAGTGAACCCTGAAAGAGTCCTGACAACAGTTTTTAAAGAGTTCCCAAGGGCAGCAGATGTAGCTCAAGTGGTTAAGAACCTGCTTCCCACATACAAGGTTCTGGGTTTGATCCCTGGTACCTCCTAAAAACAAAACAAAACAAAACAAACAAACAAGCAAAAAAAAAAACCAAACAATTTTCATTGGGAAGTGGATGTAGCTCAGTGGTTGAGTGCCTGCTTCCCACGTATGAGGTCCTGGGCTCAATCACTGGTACCTCCTGAAAACACAACAAAACAAACAAAAACCACCAACTCTCATTGGGGAGTGGATGTAGCTCAGTGGCTTGAGCACCTGCTTCCCACGTACGAGGTCCCGAGTTTGATCCCCGGTACCTTCTCAGAAAAAAAAAAAAGTTCCCTATGCTATTGAAGCAACGAATTTCCATTGTCTGTTTCTGTGTCTCTCATGCCCAGTTAACTTTGGAATGATGGAGAGCATAATATACGGAGAAGGAGAGAGCACTCAATTCTGGAAAATTATTATACCTCTGACATTGCTTGATTCTTAATTCAATAGAATACATGGGTAGAAATTTGAGACCTCTACTTAAAAGTTCCTTTTACCAAATCTATATGAATTTTATTTCTCTAGGGAAGTAACATCATTATCATTGTAAAACTCAAGCTTCTTATTAATCATCAATATATCTGTAATTCTTTTTTTTTTTTCAAAGATTTATTTATTTATTCATTCATCCCCCCTTGCTGCCTGTGTTTTACTGTGTCCATTCGCTGTGTGTTTCCTCCATGTCCGCTCATCTACCCCCCACCACGAGGTCCCGCTGCATCAGCCCACCACGCCGCGCGGGTCGGCGTGCTCTCACAAGGAGACCCCGGGAAGCGAACCCAGGCCTCCCGCATGGTAAACGGGGGGCTCTATCGATTGAGCCACACCCGCTTCCTGCTGTGAGGTCTTGCTGCATCAGCCTACCCTGCCGCGCGGGCCGGTCTGCCCTCACAAGAAGGCCCCGGGAAGCGAACCCAGGGCCTCCCATATGGTAAACAGGAGCCCCATCCATTGAGCCACACCCGCCTCCCAAACTATCTGTAATTCTGAATTCAAATATATCCCTCCCAATATGTAATGGAATTACTGATGGCCAAGACTAAGAGTTTCTCTCTGCCTCTCTGGACAACAAAATAAATAGTTACCTTATGCACAACCAATGTACTGGCAATAGCGTGGCTGACTACAAGTCAAACTGTGTAAGATTCAGTCAGATCTTATATTATTTTCTAGATCATTTTCCAGGTCAACTCCAAAAGCCACTAGGTCTGTGCCACCAACACATAGACTCACAGACCAATGTCTGTTCACTGTTCAGAATTTATTCTATCTTCATGTACATGTTTTCTTGTTGTGTGTTCCCATCCCCAAACTTTCTACTTAGCAAGAATCTTTTATTTATCTATTTTTCTACCTACAAAATTCATCAGGACTACCGATTAACTCTAAAACTTTTAAAAGGCAAAAATCAAAATAAAACAAGCACCCTCCAAGGGAAGCGGGTGTGGCTCAATCGATAGAGCTCCCGTTTACCATATGGGAGGCCCCGGGTTCGCTTCCCGGGGCCTCCTTGTGAGGGCAGGCCGGCCCGCGCGTCGCGGTGGGCTGATGCAGCAGGACATCACAGCAAGGGGGAGATAAGCAGACACAGAAAAGACACAGCAAATGGACACAGCAAACACAAGCAGCAAGGGGGGGATAAATAAATAAATAAA
>JAQZBX010087393.1:0-12875 GCA_029593785.1 Cabassous unicinctus
AAAAAAAAAAAAAAAAAAATCCTGAAAGCACTACTTATCATGTCCCTTCACCATGTGCCTCTATTTCTGAAAGAACTTGAAAATGATACCTGTATAAAAGGATGAAAATCTTATTTATAAAAGGAGGTTGACTGTACAAAATTCTAATAGTGAAATTTGAGTCATGATCTATTAAATATTTTGTGTGTGTGAGTGTTTAATGTATATGGACATGTCTTTAATATATCTAATTGAATACTCAAATTATTTCTCTTGGAAAAATGGGACTTTCTCAAAACTAAACAGTTTTGTGTTTCAAATGATTTTGTTAAGAAGGTAAAAATGCATCCTACTCCATGGTTAAAAATCTTTGGAAGCCACATATCTGACAAGGGTTTGATTTTTATTTATTTACTTTTATTTCATTGATTTTAAACCTCTATCCAATATGCAAAGCCCCACCCCAGTGCCACACAAGATTACAAGAACCATTCTTCAAAAAAACTAAATTCATTATGTCTTGTGTGTATATGTATATATATATATATATATATATATATAGAGAGAGAGAGAGAGAGAGAGAGAGAGAGAGAGAGGTACCAAAGCCATAGATTGAACCCAGGACCTCCCATGTGGGAATCAGGCCTCTCAAATGCTTGAGCCACATCTACTCCCCAAATTCTATATTTAGAGGGAACATATCCACACATTTCCAGTTGGTCTGAAAGGTTTCACTTGCATTATTTTTTAGGTATGAATATTTTCCATTATAACTTTAAGTGCAGTTTAATTTTCATGTTCTAATGATGTATTCTGTAGTCAAAATGTGCATTGTCTCCCACCATCAATTTCCTTTTATGTTTTCATGCCCTATGATGAGTAGGTTTTTTTTGGCAACAGCACTGGAAATATAGCATCCAATATAATTTATTCTCACCTATTTAGCTTTTCTAAAGTCCACAACAGGAAATTTAATTATAAAAATGGTGTTCTCACTGATAGGAGGTTATGAATGGCAAGTGTCTATAAGCAAAATTTTCTTTTTCATTAGAAAAAACTAACAGCAAAATGCATATGGCCGAAATGGTTTTCTTCAATAAAATGGTCACATAAAAATCTATAAGGGATGAAGTAAGGGGCCAACATAATATCTTCCAAAGTAAGCACAATATTTAAAGAGGAAATTGGTTAAGCATCATAGCAACTGATTGTAACATTGGACAATGTATAATTCAATATATATATATATAAAACCCACTGTAAAATTTTTGTTGTCATTCTATGAAGGTATAGAATGGCTTCAGAATCCAATCACTCTTAAAAATGCTAAAACATCCTCCCATATCTTGTATATTGCTCTCAATAACTTTCAAAATTTGAAAGCACTGAAGACAAATCTAAGCAACTACCTTTTATTACAGGTAGATGATAAGTATCTTGGGATGGGAGACAAAAAAATATGTTTAGATTTCTGGGTTTACAAATAATAATCAACAATACCTGAGATAATTTCGTATTATTTTAATTATTTATTTTTCTCTTCTGGAAAGGGAATATTGCTTTCCTTATTTTACATGTTACAGTGAGTATTGAATAAGTTAATATGTTGATAAACATAGAAGAGCCCATCTATTATTATTATTATTATTATTATTAATATTGATGTTCATTCTTTTTAATATATATGCCATATAATGTTCTTTTGTTTCCTATAAATTCATCTCAATTGTTAAAAAACTAAATGGTTATATTTATAGTCTCAGGTTGCATTTTTGGTTTTCTGAACATAAATTTATAGTACCATTTTAGTATGATGAAAATAATCGTCAATTTGCACCTATATACCAGTTACCAACATGCAGCATGCTGACCATCTTAGATTTGATGTTGGATTTCTGTGGATGCTACAATCATTGCATGTATCTATGCAGAATGTAGACACAATATGAAAGAATAGTGGAAATTAAACACTCCTCAAATTTGTCCAATTAAGAGACTCAAACAGGTTAACTAGAAGGAAAAAATAAAATTTCATTTTCTTGACTATTACCCTTCTGCAATTACTTTATAGAAAATTTTTGAAAACCTTACAATTCTTCTAAAAGTAATTCGATGGAAAATTCAATGAAAGTCACAATCAATATTAAGAATTCACAGAAGTGAGAGAAATCACTTTGTATTAGATTGCTCAGTGAATTCAAAATGGAGCATATGACAGGCTGTGTAGAAAGTGTGATAGAATTTCAGTAGACATAGACTATCTTAGAGCACTAGGTAAATGAAATAAGCATGATATTTTTGGAGGGACTTTGGTTGGCTTACTTCTGAAGCTTTAAATGGTGCACTTAGCCAGGTGAAGCACATTCAATTCTTGAAGGTATCGAAAAGGAATACTTTGTTCCATTCCAATCATTCTGTGTTATCTGCTGAGTTGTGCTAGTCTGATAGCTTCCTCATTGCGAAAACTTACCTAAAACTTAGTTTGCTCAATTGTGACCATTTTATGGTCTGTGTTCTGGACCCACTGTCTTCCCAGACAATTTTCTTGAATCTTCTGGTCCCATAGTTCTTCAATCAATCAATCAAAAGAAATTAATAATCTAATTAAAATAGAAGAGATGTTTGCAATAGAGAAACAACTTCTCTATTGCTTCTCTATTGCTTCCAATGTTCTAGCATTTTATTTGTATTTTTCTAATTAACATATTACTTGATATGCTAGGCTGAGTAGTTTAAAAGAAGGTATTCACCAGGCTTTAATTAACCTTGCTTAATTAACCACCCTATAACATACTTAGAACAAAATATAACTACTTGACTTGCTCACTGAAGTGCTGAGGGAAGCTCCCTTTCAATCAGTGGGTCAGACAGGCTTGATGTCAGTTTAGATTTCCATATGGCTCATCCCAGGGCCCTGGCTGAAGGAGCAGTAGCTACCTGTGGCATACTCATTACTTGGCAAATTACAAGAAGGGTGAAGCCAAGCAACATCTTGCAATCACACGTATGTAAGTTCTCTGTTTTCACCATGTTAGTTAATACTGTCTTGATCAAGGAAAATCACATAGCCAAGCAACAACAAAATATGTTAGAGATGTATACATACTCTATGAACAATAAAAGAGATATGAATATATGAAGAAGAATGGAGTAATTTCCAAATGTCCCATAATTTGCATTTTATGAACTTGGGAAGCTTTATAGAAATTGTGAGGTTCTCTCTCTACCTAATGATTCAGAATCTCCAGGGTCATGACTTAAAATATATTTTTTTATCTAAAACTCCAGAAACTACTACATGAAGTTATAATCCATGGCTGTTAAACATGTCTTTCATTATTTTTTTATAATAATTATATGGGACACTTTAGTTTACTTCCTGACTGCATTCACTTGAAGACCATTCTTTTGTCAAAAAGATAACTGCCTAGCAGAGTGCTGTAAAAAAAAAAACCAATATGCTCAATAAATCTCTGAAGTATCATCTTCTGTTTTATATCTCATCTTAAGCTAAGTAAACATTTGCTAGAAAAAAGGAGAAAAAAGATAACATTATGAATTCATGGATATTTTTGAAGCATTATCAGAATTGAAATAAATAAATAAGGTAGAGTATGGTCAGGCAATGTGAAAAGAAAATATGACCCAAAGAGTGAAAAGCCACCATATTGCCACAAGTTTCAGGAAATCCAGTTAGCAAGCCCTTTCTCATTGTTTTGCTCTTAATATCAGGATCTTTTCTCTCCTGTACTCAAAATTCTACCACATTCACCCTTTCACTCCGAACTGATTGTTTTAATTACACCCAAAATTTCACTCTCCTCTTCTTTATTGGTACAGTAATTACTAATTTTCTGGATTCTTATGAAGATGAAATAAAATAATATAGGTAAAGTATGGTGGAATAGGGCATACAGTGGAGGACAATGGGAAGGTCAATAGAATCACTAAAATCTTTTAATACGTATGCTGGGCAGGTGACTGCAAGGCAGGAAATAAACTACTTTCTTTTAGTAGAGAACAACATTAATCCAAGCCAATAATGGTAGATTTTGAGGAAGAAAATTGCAAAGACATACACTGCCTTTTATTTCTGACACTGACACTTAAAGTGACAAATTCTGAAAGTGAGAATATAGTGGCAGAGAAGAACATCCTCCTACAACTTATTTCCACAGCTGATGAGCAATAGCTATTAATGTTACTATATACGTGTTACTATATTAAGTAACAGATGTATAGACTCATAAAAAAGCCTAACTGACCTCAGATTTTTTCATTGCCAATATATTCATCAAAATATAAAAATGACTTTTAAGTGTAAACATAAAATCTGATATGTTCCTAAATTGGTAGAATTCACATCTTGAGAAGTGTTTCAAGGAATGCTCAAATGAAGAAAGATGAAGATATAAAAATATCTATGAATATTATATTGAGGCACGGAGCTATTTATTTATTTATTTTTAAAGATTTATTTATTTATTTATCCCCCCCCTTGCTGCTTGTGTTCGCTGTGTCCACCTGCTGTGCGTCCCCTCTGTGTCTGCTTATCTCCCCCTTGCTGTGAGGTCTTGCTGCATCAGCCCAGCGCGCCGCGCGGGCCGGCCTGCCCTCACAAGGAGGCCCCGGGAAGCGAATCCGGGGCCTCCCATACGGCAAACGGGAGCTCTATTGATTGAGCCATACCCGCCTCCCTTGAGCTATTTAAAATAAGAAAAGAAATTGCCATATTTCTCAATTGAAAAACAAAAACATACAACATGAACCAAATCAATAACTCTAGAAAAGTTTTTCAAAAGTTATTTCAATAACTCTTGATAACAAGTACATATATTTTGCATGTATATGATGGATAAAGCACAGTACTAGGGGAAAGTTAGCTCTCTACAGCGTAGAGATGAGGAGAAGCACCTCACCTTTTATATAATTCAAGAAACACACCTTATGAAACAAAAGATAATATCACCACAAATAATATCATATATCTATTGAACATTTACAATATTTTAGCACTTTTTTGGTCCTTTCGGTAGTTCTCATTTTGTAACCATGTAAGTTGAAGTTCAAAAGTTAAGTAACTCACACAAGTATTAGTTATTAAATGAGAAAAAGATTTGAAATTACTAATTGAACTATAGGGACAATTTCACTAAACTCTCTGATATGAATTGATATAGAAACAGAGTATAAAATAGGTACACAAAGAATAAGAAAACATCTAGGGCCCAACATGTTATTATTTTATTTAAGTGGAATTATATATAACAATGAACATAAATGTTAATGAAGAAATGAGAATAGACGATGAGGAGGACTTATTTATCCAATTAAGTCTGACACAATGATTAAAATCATTGGAGGAAATATGGTAGAAATACAGAGTGAAAAATGGACATAAACCATGTAAAAGCTGCTGTACCTAAGTGACAACATATATAGAGGTGGAACAGAAAAGACATTTAAACATAAACCATAAAAAGAAATTCTGAGAGGATGAGCAAAATCAACATATAAAAGGGGCAATATGAATATTAAAATAATAAACATGTGTGTATTTTGGAAGAGCCCTCATATATATCTTAATAGGGTTATTGAAATACATGGATGAAGTATATCATTTATCCCGAGGTCCATTCTTCATGTCACTAGTCCTACTTTTGAGGTAATGCCGTCACTTTGATCAGTAGGGGTACTGGAAGTGATGGGGGTGTGCAGAGCTGGACCTGACTTCCATTCATGCTGAAGAAGCAGCCAAAAAATAATGTGGTCAAAAGGTTCTTGGGTTGATGATGTAGGTTTAAAGTGAGAGGCTTCATAACACTTGACTCCAGCTTTTAGACATTCCCCATCTCTGAAGAGAATGTCTCATGTCCTTCTCAGGGGAGTTACCTCTGCATAAAGTGTCCCTCTTGAGGGATCTGCCAAGAAGGCCAGCCTGACACTGCAAAGCAGGCAGAACGTTTTACCTGAGAAGGGAGCACAGGTTATAGTTTAAGATAGGTGTGGATGTTCCCTACAGGAAGGCTCAGATAGATGGGGCAGCCCAGCAGAGTGGCCACTCAGGAAAGAAGGAACATCAGGTAATATCACTTACAGATACATCTTGAATGAAAGTGCCATCACCTTTATTGAATCTGCCACCTTAGCCTGTAGGGGTAGCACCAGCCATTGTAGGGTTGCACCTTCTATGCAGATTTGGCCTGGAGGAGGGGCAAGAGGCCTGAACCATGGAATGTGCAGGGAGAGCAACACTGTGGTCAGTAGAGTAACCTTATGGAATAGTTTTTATAGCCTATTAGCTGTAAGGCATTAGGGTTATCCATCACACTCTGAGCTGCAAACTCCAATGCAGTGCCTGTTCCAGTTGTGTAAAGCTGAATTTGAGGCTCATAGTCAGTACTGTGACAGTGTTTTTCACAAACAGAGGAAAACAAAAATGTAAATAACCTTGAGTTAGAGTCATGTTGTGTTCTGCTTATGTAAATCCTAACCTACAAATTCCATGTTTCAGGGTAATTTTCTCATAATTTCTATATTTATCCAAGACTGAAACTCTTTCAGAGATGAAGGATTTATAAATTCTATGAGTCCTGAAAGAGTCCCACTTGTTCTCTAACTAAGTGTGCAATGTATGCTTGGGATATTTGATGCTGCTTTAAAACATAGTCCTGTATTTCATTTGAACAAGGAAACTGACATTCAGCTTAACAGTTGTTTTGTGGGAACTAAGTTCCCTTGGTCACTTTTGCTCTAATGAATTTCATGTTTATGTTATTCATATAGCATTGAATTTATATTTTAGAAGAAACCCTTATCACCAAGATTAACATCCATGAATAATAATAATGAAAAATTATCCCATCTAACGTTTACAAACCATCAAGTGTACAAGAAATTTTGTTAGGCACATCAATGCCTCATCTTATTTAATTACCACAAAAGCCATATGATATTGAATATATGCTTAACTCAAAATCTACAGGTAAGTAAAATAAGTATCATGGTATGATTTGTCTGAGGTCATTAGAAAGTAGAAGAGTGAGGACATAAGCCCATGTTTGCCTGGTTCAAAAGGAGTGGTCCAAAACACCAATTCTCTAAATCATAATCAGCCCCACATATACACATGATATGGAGAGAAGACTCTTATTGGTGAATCTGACATTCAGCCGACATCAGTTGGCCAGGATAGCCTAATAAAAAGATATGAAATCAGAAAAATTATGAGGTCTTTATTAAATCCATAGCCTTATTGATTCTGAGAATTGCAAGGTAAGGGAAAGCTGGCTCATCTCAAAAGGCTAAACTCTGTCAATGGATAGTGACTGCCAGGAGTACTGTATTGAGAAAGTCTGGTTCTCAATCTAGATAGACTCTTTTAAAAATAATACAATGATGTATGTTTGTTGTCTTATTTAAACACCAGACGTAGGAATTTATTTTTGCTAGCTATGCCAGATGTCTGTAAGCACTGAATTAGAAGTCTTGAACTGAACATTAATGAAATTGGTAGTAGCCCAAATGCCAGCAGAAACACAAATACACAGGAGAGGACTGAATTCCCCTCTGGATGTTAGGGAGAACTTTGTCACTTGGTCATGGTTAGACCAGGGACCCTCAAAATTCAAAAGTTCTCAAAATCTACTATTCTTTTATTTCACACTTGAAAGAATAAATTTCCATCTTATATATATGTGAAGACTGTGAGTCCATCTTATATGCATGTGAAATTGTGAGTTTCTAAGTGGATCTACTAGCACAATAGGAAATGGAGTTCAGATGTGGTATTGGGGAACATCAGGTTATATTTTCTACTTTTTAATTACAGGACATCTATTCTAGCCAAAAATTGCTCCCTCCCCCTGCCCCCCAAAAAATCCACTTTCCTTTCTTTGATGTTCTGCCTCCACATTCAGCATGCTTTTCATTTCTCTTATTGCTTAGACCTACCCCAATCCTTGCCTTATGATATCACCATCCTCTGGCTCAAGGACCACCCAACCAACGTTCCACCATCCAACCACAAGTGATATACTGGTTTCACTGCCAGTCACCCTTCTTGCTATTTTAGAAGAGTATGCCGCAAATATTTTTTCATTTTAGGTTTTGACTACTGAATACTACAGGAGATCTAAAAGGAGGAAAGGCAAATAAGCATGAGCAATTTACTATAGTATAGCAAATATTTCCATAATTGTCTCTGGCCTTATAGGCTTCAAATAATATGCAATGATAAAAAATCTTAACATTACAAGTATTATTCCATCCATACATGCCTTAAAAAAGTACCATTTCCAAAAGGTTTTGAGATATTAATAGAGTTGGACACGTGTTCAAATTCCAGCTACACAAATTAATTTTATAAGTTACTTTAAGACATGTTCTTTAGATGCCCTAAACATTGTTATTTTTCCCCCTCTAAAACTGGTACAATAGAATCTCTTTCATAGATTAATGTTTTGAAATTTGAATTAAAATATTTTTATTAGTCTTCACAAAATATTACTTATTTTATCATATGATCTCTGACTTGATTGCAAAATATTGTACCCAGATTTTTTTTTATTAATTGACAGAAATAAACTAACATTCTATTCCAATTAAATAATCTGTATGAAATAAGCTCAAATGGACTATTTTACTAAAGCAAATTATATCTTTTGATTATAAAATATTAAACATGACATTGATTGTCACTATAATTATTTCTTTATAATTATAAATTATGTATGAACTAAATCAAATTAAAAACATATGAACTAAACTGAGAGGAATTAAAAACATATGAACTAAACTGAGAGGCATAATCTCCCAATTTTACCACCCATAAACATTGTGTGTTTTGATTTAAGAGATAGATTTAAATGCATAAATCTTAACTGTATATTTTCAACAAAAGGATATACCTGTATATCCTACACACCTATAAATATATAGATATTTTCCATCACTTCAAAAAATCCTGTTTCTTCCCAATAAATCCTTACCTCCTTCACATCTCAGATAGTCAGTGCCCTGAAATTTCTCAGCATATTATTTCTGCATATCATAGAAGTTCATATAAATGTACTCATACAGTATGTACCCCTTTTTAACTAACAGCAGTCATTAATATTGGGTAATGATTTTGAGATTCATCAATGTTGTTACACATATCAGTAATTGATCAATATTTATTGCTGAATAGAATTTTATTGAGTAAATTTTCCACATTTGTCTATTCACTTATTGAGGACCATTTTGTTTGTGTAAGCATGTTTCAATTAATCTTGAGTAAATATCTGGGAATTATATTGTTACAAGCAACAATTTATGGACTACATGATTAAATTTATGACTACCCTTTCCCAAACTGTAATTTTTGCAATTGACATTAACAATGTAAAAGACCCTGATGCTTCAAGTCCTTTCCAATATTTGCTGTTGTCATTTTTTAAAAATTTTAGCTGCTTTAGTGGATGTGTTGTGGTATTGCATTGTAGTTAAAATTTACGTTACCTGGTGACTAATGATTTGAACATATTAATGTCAGTCGTATATTTTCCTTAACAAATTTTTAATATAAGGCTTTCCCCTCTTTTTCCATTACTGGTTTCTCTTATTTTTAGTTGTAAGAGTATTTTATGTGTCCTTGACCAAATCTTTTGTCATAAAAATAGATTGTGGGTATTTTCCTGCAGTATGTGTCTTCTAATTTCAAAATTTGAATGCAAATTTTAATGTTGAAGACATCTAATGGAATAATATTTTATGGTTATTGGATTTTATATTCTAAGAAACCATTGTTTTCCAGTAGTTGCAAATATAATTTCCTTTGTTATATTTTAAAGAATTTGAAGTTTGAGATATTTCATCTAGATCTCTGATAGAAAAGTAATTAATATTTTCATATGTTGAGATGTAGGTATGAAGGTTAATTTTGTATTCATATATTGAATTTCACCAATACTATTGCTAGAAAAGACAATCCTAACTTCCTTGAATTACTAATTTGGCAACTTTATATAAATTAAGTGAGCATATAAAATGTACCTATTTTTCTTCTTTTTATTAGTGTCTCTTTAACCTATTTGTTTATTATTATTCAATTACTGCATTGTCTTGATCATTTTACAATTAAAGTAAGTTTGAAATCCTTAAATATCCACCCCAGGTTTTACTATCTTTTAACAATGTGTTTTGCTTATTGCCATAATTACTTTAGAATCAGTTTATATATATTGCTATTGATTGTAACTATTTTGAAGTTATTGACCAGTTTAAGGAGAACTGACATCTAAATATATTTGAGCCTTTCAAACCATGAATATATATTTTGATTTCATTTAGATTGTTAATTTTTTAGCAGTGTTTTGCAATTTTCAGTGCTCAATTTTAAGTGCTTTGTGTTATTGTTGCCATGATGAATAGCACTGTGAAATTTTATCTTTTTAAATTTTCCAACTGTTTGCTAATAGTATATAAGATGTATTAATTCTTATATGAGTCATTCATAACTTAGCTTTAGATACCTTATTTTTATGTAATATTCATGTCATTTATGAATAGGGCAAGTTTACTTCTTTTATTCCAAACATATATATATAAAGGAATATATATATATATATATATTCCTTTCTCTTTTTTTTTGCCATGTTGAACTGGTTAGAAGCTCCAGTAAAACACTAAATTGAGGCTAGTTGGTTATCTTCATTATCAATCTGGGAGCAAACCTTCCAGTGTTTTATCATTCAGTTGATATTACTTGTATGTTTTTCAGAGATGAATTCCCTCAAATTGAGTGAAATTCCTTTTTTCTGAGTCTGCTCAGTTTTTCTTTTTAATAATGCCATACACAGATGATGACTTTAAATTCATTTATACCTCTATTAGGATGATTATGTTTTTGCATTGTTTATTTCTGTGGTGAATTACAATCTTTATTTGACTATTAAAATAGAAAAACACTAGTGAGTAAGTCAATTGAAATATATGAACACAATCTCATTATCAGACAAATATCAATGCCATCTTAGGAAAGCAAATGAAAACAGCAGTAATAAATAGAAAAAAAGAACTATGAAAAATAGAAGAGTCTCATAAGTAAATATCTCTTCAACATCATATTTAAACTTTTATTCCCATTCTAATCCTTATCTCACTTTTAAAAACAGTTTGGGTAGTTTTCTCTTAATTATCTATATCACTAAGTAACTAGCATATCTTGGAAGACTTCACAAAAGTTCTGGCTACCACAAGGGTTTTCTATGCATACTAGTATAGCTTGATGAGCCCTTGATCTAAATGCTATTTTGAATCACTACAACTACAAGAAAGGGTTGTTTCTATCACCCACACTCCCAATGTATTGTTAAATGGGATAGGCAATGATTTGAATATCTCTAATAGTTATTCTATAATTCACTTTTAATTATTTATATATTTATTAATTGATTTTCATTGCATTACTTTTCAACATGGATTTAAGGTTCAAATTTATTTCCCTATTCTCCAAAAAGTCTCATTGGAATTTTTAAATTTTTTAACAAATAAATTTTATTGATACGTTTTAATTAAGCATAAATCCATCCATAATGTACAATCTAGGGTATTTGGTTTAATCACATAGGTGTACATTCATCATTTCAATTGCTTTTAGAACATTTTCATTATTCCAATAATAATAATAAACAAAAAACCCCAGAAAAACAAATAAGCAAACAAAAAACTCATCATCTCTTAATATCTCTGTGCTTCTCATTCTGTGTATAGCTGCCCTTCTGTTTCCACCTCTCTAGTTTATCTGTATTTATATTCTGTAAAAACAGTCTTATATTTTCAATATCACCCGTATTTCTATTTCACTTGAGGTTTCGCTATGTTATACAGTCCCATGCTACACTTTTTATCTTTTTATAGTAATATACATAATCTCAGAACTTCCTTTTAAACCACTGCCATACCCATACAATAGTTCTCCTACTTACAAAACTATAATGGGCTAATTCACTTTTGTTTTTAACAGTTTCATTGATACTCTCTTATATCTAGTGCCATGCAGCCACTATATATTCCCTTATGTATCCTCAGAAATACTGAAGACAACCATAAAGTAATCTCCAAGACTCTTCAGCAAGATGTCCTCTCTCAATGACTCAGTGACATACCCTCCTGACTTCCTTCTGCTGGGCATCCCTGGTCTGGAAGCTTTCCACATCTTGATTGCCTTGCCCTTCTTCCTTGTTTATCTTATAGCATTAGTGGGAAATGTCACTATCCTATTTGTGATCAAGACTGAAGAGAGTCTCCATCAACCCATGTTCTACTTTCTGGCTCTTCTCTCCTTTATTGATCTAGGCCTCTCCACTTCTACCATCCCCAAGATGCTCGGCATCTTCTGGTTCAAACAAAGGGAGATAAGCTTTGAAGGCTGCCTTATCCAAATGTTCTTCATCCACACCTACACTGGTATGGAATCTGTTGTGCTCCTGGCCATGGCAATTGATCGCTTTGTTGCAATATGCTACCCTCTGAGATATTCCACTATCCTCACCAACAAAGTAGTAGTCATTATGGCCTCTGTTGTAGTGGGGAGGCCAGTTCTCCTTGTCATCCCCTTCTGTCCTCTTCTCCGGCGATTGCCTTACTGTGGCCATTACATTATCCCTCATACCTACTGTGAACACATGGGAATTGCCCGTCTTGCCTGTGCTAGCATAAGAGTCAACATCATCTATGGCTTATTTACCATTGCTGCCCTCATCTTCGACTTGATCTTAATTGCCCTCTCGTATATTCAGATCCTTCGAGCTGTTTTCCGCCTTCCTTCCAGGGATGCCAGGCTCAAAGCACTTAGCACATGTGGTTCACATGTCTGTGTCATCTTGGCCTTTTACACACCAGCATTTTTCTCC